>CM065053.1:142046141-142231141 GCA_032883995.1 Coronaproctus castanopsis
GGATTAAACGATAAAAACAGTTCAGGAATCGAAAAGCCGGAAGTTTTAGACTGTATTACAAAATTGGCTAGGAGTAATCAACGACCTTAATCAGGTGATCATTCTGGTGACTGCGATAGTAGGCTGTCGATCGGTGTGGTGCGAAATGTCCCAATCGTCAAACGTTACGGCAGAATTAGGGATAACATTGATGGTTTTGATGGTAGATGAGCAATATTCACTGTAATACGACTGAAATTACAGATGTAGAATGATTTGATTGTATTTTGATCAGACGAGTATAACGTAATTATAATGAATTTGCCAAAAATACTTAAATAATTAGAATATAAAGTGGGCAAATAATTAAATTGTTGCTATTATTTATACGCAAAATTTTATTTTGATTTTTTTTTTTAAATGTAAAAATACTTATATAATACTATTCGTTTACCGCTTTGACTAAATTTTTTCTATTCACGTGGATACCATTTAAACGTAAGTCGGTATGGGGGTGAAAATAGAGGATATTACTTGGTTCTTATTTTGTTTTACGCCTCTGTATATAACTATTCGATAAATATACGTTTCGTTACTTATCGATATTAATTGGAAAGAAGCGAGTAGAACAGGAATGATAAAGACGATTTACTTTCAAACGAATTTTACAGATAGTGATTATGAAAACACGAATTAGCTTGTCCTTCGATTTAATTCATTCATTCATTATAGCGCCGTGTCCGTTATCGAATGTTGGCTAACATGCTGGCAGAACCCTACTTCGGTCGGAAACTGCTCGGAACAAACTTATCGCCATTGGTAAATTGTATGTAACCACCAGGTCGTCTTTTTTTTTTGTTCCCAGATGTATTTTTCCTGTAACTTTTGCGTTAACACACGGAGCGGTTTCGTCTTATTAAATACTTTAATTATGTATTATAAATAATATCGACTTATGAAAAATTAACGCTAATTGTTTTCAGTTTCGCCCATTTTATATGTCGGAATAATTTAGGTTATAAACGGTTATCGAGTAATGTGGATTTGGTTATTATACTGTTAATTTCGTTATATTAACTGAAACGTAAAAAGTTATACAGGGGGAATTTAGGAAAAAAGAATAGACGAATTACGTTTAATCTATTGATGATGCTACTTTTGGAAATGTTAATTGTCGCGAATAAACGTGTCTAGCTACAACATCAGTGGATGGGGCTATAAGTGACTAAATTGTAATCACCTATGATAACAACTACTGATAGCCTAGACAGGCTAGGCGTAGATTATAGCAGGGATATTAAAAAAAATAAATAAAAAAAAATGTAAGGGAAATATTTTGTACATTACGAAATTATTATGTTTAATTAGAAATAAGTAATGCATAAATCTTTTGAAATTATTTTTAACACGTTTTGCTATTCTGTATATAGGGTGACCCAGAGAAGACGGACAGTTTTGTTGTTTTTTCAAATAACTACGGATGTCAACTATGGGACTGCTCGAAAAAGAGTAACATAGCAATTATACAAAGATTACAAAATAGATTTCTAAGAATCATTACAAATGCGCCATGGTATGTGACCAATCAAACTCTGCACACAGACCTAAAGATAAATTACGTAAAGGATGAAATCGTGCAAACAGCTAAAAATCATGCCGCAAGACTGGAGTCACATCCGAATAATATGGCAGTTGCACTGTTAGATAACTCTGCAGTCATTCGCAGATTAAAGAGAACAAAATTTATGGATCTAGTATAAAGTATACATTCCGTATACATATTGTATGAGATCCTGTCACTGGACAGGATTCTTTAACAAGCCATATGATACTGAGATATTACATTTACTTAATAGCCTATAGAGCTAGTTGTAAATTAGCAAATATTTAAAAAAAAATAACTCGAAAACTACTCGACCAAAATTTTTGAATTAATTTTTATTTAAAAATAGGAAAACGAGAGATCAGCTTACAATTATTTTTAGAACACAATATCGTTCAGATGACCGTCATTTGCAAAAATACATTCATTCAGTCTTTACAAAATATTCGAAGACGTTTTCAAGCATAGGTCGCTGAATTTGGAAGTTCCTTCAGAAATTCGAGTTTTCTCAAATCTCGTGTACGTATTTCGTTCTCTTATGATATTCCGGCAAAAAACAAATCTCGTAACTTCGAATTCTTTTCGAAATATTCTTTGCACTGCTGTGATCGATTCCAATCGAAAATTACGTTCCACGCAAAACGCGCGCTTCTTTTCGCTATAGAGTGCAATACGTTGAGATCACGCGATTTGAGTTGTAGCAGTCTTACCAATCGAGTCATTCAAAAAACAAAACCGCTTGTCTCCTCTGGGTCATCCTATAATGTAATTTAGTGAGTGTTTTTTTTTTTTTTAAATTTTATATAGCGCCGTGTACTGTAGCTGTAGCGAAGAATACCAGATATTAGCACGTGATTAGATTAGAAATATTATTTTGAGCAATGGTAGAGTTTTCGTTTTTTGTATTTCTCTCGAGGATTGCTAGATAAAGCGGTTTATGAGGATAAATCGGACACCGAGAACAACTAGAAAGGATTATTATTGTTAAGGCAATGCCGGCAGACTAAAACTTCTGCACTGTATAAGGAATGCTTTTATATTTTATTGTAAACATAATCATATCTCGATGTAATGATAATGTTCCATAATAGTAGGTCTGCAATTTGATAAATTGTTAGTAGGTAATAAAGAGTTTTTTTAAAAAAAAAAATTGTTATTCGGAATGTGAATATTTAAAAAAACAAAAAATCTAGAAATGTTCTCGTAATTAAGCGCGTATTTCTTAATTTTACACGGTGTTTTGTGATTAATAATTTTTGACAACTTTAAAGATTAATTGAGGTAGTTCGAAAACCGAGCAACGATATTTAAATCAAAAATTACGTACCGTGTATATTCGGAAGAGAATACACTACTAAAATACAGCTTTTAATTGTATGCCAATTGATAGAAATACTTAATAAAACGATTTTTTGTTTATTTGTATCAAATCGAGAGATTCTTCATTTTCTTGGATAGTATAGAATTCCACGACGTATTGAAAATAAGTATACTTTTACAGAATAGTTGGAAACTTTAACTACATAGTTCGGTGGAACCATATACGCTGTAATTACAGTGTTTCCAAATGCACGTTTAAAAAAAAGTCCGACATTAATTACGTACAAGTAGAAAAAATTATTCGAATTTGTAACGTTTGATATTTAGTCTTACTCTGTTCAACAGGAAGAAGAAGAAAGAGACGCGCGATAATTATATAATTTCTTGTTAAAAAGAAGATATTAGTTTTCATTTGAAGAAAGTGCGTAGAAGGATTGTCATCCGGAAGAATTTGAATGTCGTTTTCACTTTTGCATATTTATTTCACCCCTCTTTCTCACTCCTTACATATATTTATATGTGTGTGTTCCTCGTTTTATTCCATTCGGTTTGCGTTGTGCGAAAAATTATATATTTCCTGGTTTCATATTGTTTTCCAGTCATTTTATTTTCGGTTAGTGACGAGCTGTATCTGAGTAACTGACGATGACTGGTGTTGAAGACGAAGATAGGAAATGTTTTTACACGATATCTCATCTTTACGATGATTACTGCAGATACGAATTACTTTATGGTACGCCTAATAAACAAAGGGATATATATGTATATACCTATATATGTATATATATATATTTATATATGAGAATTAATAGTTTTAAGTGTGACGTGATCTTGATTGATACGACGATTATTTCATTTTTTTTTTTTATTATTAAGGCTGTTCGAATTTATTTTACAGTTTCATGGTTAATACGATGAATAACGTAATTATTTAGTTAATTAATTACTCGCGCAACATTTTTTTTTATACCGTTTAGTTAATAAACGCTTAAAGCGAGTACAAGAACGAAACTCGAATCGAAAGGAAAATAAATATATTCTACAAAAAGAAATTAATAAACGGGTATCATTATTTAAAATTCGGAAATAAATGAATTATACCAGATTTAGTGGACAATTATATTCGTTCGAATTTATCTTTATCGAGACTTTTAAAATGTTTTCGTTTTCCTCGAAGAAATAGTTAGTGATTGTTAGGATATGTTTGTCGACTACATCGGTAAATGTTACGATATTTTTACGAGTGACGTAACTAAATAATATAATTACGCAATGTCGCTTCAGATTATTCTATAACGGGATAGAGGAAATAGAAGAATGGAGACTGCCTGAAGGCGATACGTTTGCTTATGCACTATTTAACGTGTAAACAAACACGATATCAACCGATATACACGAAACACTTTCTGTATGCAGACGATTTCGCTTCCAACATAGTGGAAAACTTTCGAAAATATTGAAACGCTTTAAAAATGAAACAGAAAATATCGGTAAACATTATAAAATGAATCAACTAAAATTAGATTCAAAAAAGAAAAGTTTTCGCAATTGGTATTTCTACGAGAGAGTACGTGTATTTAATGAGAATGCCTGTAGAAAATAACGCATCTGCATATATTAAGTGATAATCGTATATTAGATGGGACGTAGCAGCAAAAACGGAAGAGTATATAGTTTTTCGCGACAACCAATACACCTTTTTTTATGGTTATACGCAGCTTGAATAATATCTAAATGCAGCATTCTGAGAACGTCTGAGGAGCCGGGGAATATAAGTGGCACCGAAATGTTTTTAACTTGCAATGCCAGTGAAAATACCCAGATGGCGGCAACTTAGAAAATTTTACACCGAATTCGTAACGGTACAGCCCGTAAAGGTACAACTTATGTAAGTGGAGGATGGTTTAATAATAATAACCTTTATTTAGTATAACTAAATTAACAATTTATAAATATCTGTTACGGCTAAAATTTATTTCGAATATTAATTTCGAATGTAGTCATACTAGGGAAGGTCTCTCCCAATTTTTGCGTTTGTTGTGTGCCAATCTATACAGAGCGTTTCTGGAACCCAGGAATTTTTTGAAGTCGTCATCCCAAGGAACCATTCCGTTACTTTCATCGTCTATAATGCGAACATTCGAGGATAACATGGCCCGTATTGGCCACTAAATGGGTATCCATAGGATAAACTAACAAGTTTCAACTTTATGTAGCGAAGCAGAAAGACGACTACTGGCGAGTTTTAAAATCCGGCAATTCGATAGTTTCAACTTTAATATTGCAGAACTACGGATTAGCAGGTACGTGTCGGGTTGGATGGATTTATAATGATTTGCTATATGACATGTCCTCCCCACTTCCATTTCAGCGCGCGGATTGAAGTTATGACATTTTTATCACCCATTTGTTCTTTAATCGTTTTTAACTTGACTCTATCTAGTTTATTGATTTGTAATATTGATCTTTCAAAATTGTTTTGGCAGGTCCTTAGAATATTTTCGTGTCTTTGCGTCATCGACAATGTTTGGGAACCGTAAGTTAAGGATGGTAGCTGACAGCTGTTGAAAGCCACACTTTTTATATGGGGCGGAATATTGCTCTTAAAAATTGATTTCATCATCCAGTACTTTTTCCATGTTATATATCATATATATATATATATATATATATATATATATATATATATATATATATATATTCACACGCTCACAAATTTATACAAAACAACCAGCAGTTATACAGAATGGAGGAGGAATTTACAAAGAAATTTCCGGTTAAAAATAGTGTGAAATCAGAGTTAGGCTTAATTTTATGTAGTGTTTAATGTGTATTTTGACGCGTTTTTTGAAGAATTTCATAGATTAAGACGATTTGAAATTAAAGCAGAACGTATCTAATACTTGATGTGTAGACGATACTGTTTTGAACACGGATAACATTTCAAAACATGTTGTACAGAGCAGGGAAATTAGTGTGTGGGCGTGGGAATTATGATAAAAGTATCGTGATTATGGATAGATGTGTTTTCTTTGCAAAAACCAGGTCACTCAACGAGTTCCAAGAATAAAGATTACCTGGTTCCACGAATAAACGAATGAAACCGTAGTAATTAGGAATACCCGCAAAAAGAGAGAGAGCAAAGAAAATACTTCCAAGGGAAAATGTGACGCCTAGAAAATATCTAAATTTACACTTACTGCGTCCTGGTCGGTATTACTGTATGATGCAGAGAGCTCGACTATTATATAGTAACTTTTGAAATTTAATTGCACCGTGTCGCGTGGTTAAAAATTCTTTGTGATACACACATCACAAGCGTGAAAACACGAGCTGCTGCATACACTTCCGGAAAGAAAACACAAAAATTTTGCATACGTGTACAGACGAGAAAAAATAATTACCATTTAATTCGGAATGTATTAAATGGTGAATTTAAAAGTAAAAGAAAACTCGACAGAAGACGAATTGATTTAAAGAAAAATGGTATAAGCTGCTTTACATTGCAACTACAGCTGGTTCCAATATTAAAGATGAAATTAGCGAAGACGATAACTTTGTGTGCCAGAGATATACACTATATATAAAAAGTGCACCAAGAATGCCTCGTGTTTACAACGTGCATGTTATTATGGCGTTTCCTTTGAAATTTTTAGAAATAATGACGTTTAAATTTTCTGTAGATCCGTCAACAGTATTTATATATATATATATATATATATATATATATATATATATATATATATATATATATATATATATAGTGTGTGTGTGTATTTTTAATATGGCAATTTATTCAACTCTGCTACATAGCGTCAGCCTATAAGAAAAAACACCACCATTTTCATTACTAAAAGGTTTATGACAGGGAGACACTATATTCACGAATTAAAATAGAAAGGGTATAAATATCAATGGAAAATATCTACACCATTTGCATTTTTCGGACGATATAGTAATTATAACTCAGGATAGGAACTTATTATAAAACATGTTACGGGAATTGGGGATGGCAGTAAAACCGGTAGGATTAAAGATAAATACCCAAGAAACTAAATACATGAAATATGATCAAAATCGAGAAACTCACCGTTGACTGATAAAATAAAATTACATATAGGCGACATAGAAGTAATAGACAAATTTGTGTATTTGGGAAAAGTTTTCACAACGATGGAAGGACAAACAAGCCAAGACATAGCCAGGAAAATAACAAATGGATGGATCGCCTACCATAAAATAAAACATATGCTCGAAAAGCGGAATTAGTAAAGAAAATAGAGCAAAATTATTTAATCAATGTGCAATACGAGTAATGACGTACGCTACAGAAACATGGCTACTCAAAAAAGAAGTAATGGAATGCATGAGGAAAACGAAAGAAAAATGGAACACGCATTATTAAGTATTAGACTTCAAGATAAATTAAAATCTGAAACAATTAGAGGACAAACGATGTTCGAAGATATCGGCAAAAGGAAAGCAATGAACAAGTGGTCATGGGCTTGTCATATTGGAAGACAATCTGATCGGAGATGGACAAAAGAACTGGTAGTATGCAATGGAGGAAGAAATCAAGGACGTCCAAATAGAAGATGGACGGATGACGTTATTAGAACTGCGAGAAAACAGTGGCTTCGGAAAACTCAGGATAGAGGAAGATGGAAAATATTAATGGAGGCAATGATGTAATACGGGCAAAGAGGAAGAAGAATATATCATACAATTACGATTACCCTACATCAGTCCACTACTGACGTAGTACTCCTGTAGTTCCTTTATACCAGCTCCTGTTTTAGCTGTGTCATTTTCCGAGACTAAAAAAAAATCCCCGTCGTGTAATCAACCGGTAGACATTAATATATAATAACATGGATCTTGTTTCAAGAAATTAATCATATTGTAACGTTGCATCCTAAATATAGTGAAGATGTTTGTATTGTTAATCTTACTATAGAACGTGGAGGTTTAAATAAAGATATCGTCGTCGGAAATAATTCAAACAACTAGTCGGGCGGATCATATTAATTAGAATCGATTGAAAAATGTCGCGGGACATTTGTAAAGAGTAATTCAAACGGTTAGGACAGATTTCGTAACAGGGTCTGAAAGTTCTGAAGTTAGTAGTAGAAGACAACTTCATTGACATTATGTTGGTTGGTGAATGAATGATGTGATCTAACGATACGGTCTGCTGACCTAAATATCGAAAATGATTTTTTATATATATATATATATATATATATATATATATATATATATATATATATATATATATATATATTATATATATATAATATATATATATAATATATATATATATATAATATATATATATATATATATATATATATATATATATATATATATATATATATATATAACAAAATATTTTTGAAAATTTCGGTCGTGTAGTTGATCTTCATCCTTGAATTTCTTATAAATTTAGATTAGATTGTTCGTTTATTTAAATAACCAGCGTAGTTTTATATGCGACACGTTTTAAGATGATACGAAGTAATCTTAGTGTTGTACAACGTAACCGAACTAAAATGATTGCAAGATTGTTTTTTGTAAATATGTGTTCGATTTTTTTTTATTGTATATACTTCTAACAGGAACATATGTGAGACATATATATGATGTTTATAGTGGAAATCTGACCTTGTTCTCTTAACTGGACGATGAGTAATGTACCACGCAGTTAATTAATGATGACTCTATCCAGTTTACATTATCATTTGTGTATTGATTTTCATTTATGATTTAATTATTGCGTTCTCTTTGTATAATTAATTTTTAGCGATAAACGAAAATTTGTCGACGTTGTGTTCTTCGAAATTTTTGTTAGAATTTTCAAATTTTTCCGGTTTTTGATTATTATTTTTCTTGTTTGTGATTTCGGATTAATTTTATTCTGATCGCTCGATTTTTCGCGCGTTATTTAAATTATTTCACACTGTAGACATATTTTATAACGATATAGTATTTGATCGCGCGATCTTTTATACGGATTGAATTTTCATTCAATTCGATCACGCACACATAATTGAGTAGCGTATAATTAAATATAAATCTGTTTTAGGATATTTTTATAGAAAAAAAGTTTTGTAAAATATTCGGTTTCGTAATAGTAATTTTGCGAAAACAAAAATGTTGACAAATTATTAATGAGTTTTAAATTTTTCCACGTCTTTTAATATTTTCTCCCCTTGTTTTACATTTCGCAGAAATTGTTTCAATTTTCACATTGTTAATTTTAAATCGTTGGAAAACTTTTTTTTTAACGTATACTCGTTTAAATTATACCGCTCATTATTACGCATTTTACTCATAGCGGATAGATATTCTTATATTAGCAGATATTTTAAATTTGTACATACGGTAGCACTGGAAAAATCTGTATTTTCGTCCATTTACAGCAAATCATTATAAATCCATCCAACCCGACACGTACCTGCTAATCCGTAGTTCTGCAATATTAAAGTTGAAACGATCGAATTGCTGGATTTTAAAACTCGCCAGTAGTCGTCTTTCTGCTTCGCTACATAAAGTTGAAACTTGCTAGTTTATCCTACGGATAAACCAATACGGACCATGTTATCCTCGAATGTTCGCATTATAGTAATTTTCGCGTTGTTTTGCAACAAGATTTCCTAGTTCAAAATGTTCCATTTCCTATAAATATTGCATTTTTCTTAGCGCCTCAAAACACCTACTTATATATATATACATGGCCCCATATTCCTATTTTTTTAAATTCTAATATTATTATTTAAACTTACTCATCTCTGTATTTCATACTACATAGATACGGGTATGGGAGCCCAATAATATTTAAAAAAATCAAATATGTTATGTTTTATTAAATTTGCCATAAAGAATTTTGTAGCAATATTTAGTCCAATTCTTATCTAACTGTATATCACAGTTCTATTATAATACCCGTAAATGAGATTAAAGAACATGCTTCCATGTTCCATTACAAAATCGTTTACCATCGTCCCTGTACCGATATAGCCTTCTAAATTCTTCATGTTACCCTTGTCTTTCTGATAAAAACGAAATATCGGATGCGGATCGTGTATTTTCAGAATGCTGTTATTACAGCTTTCAGCAATCTTTATTATATAATCGAATTATATCTATCAAAGTACCATTACCAATACATATGTTTTACCTACTTACTATTAAATATATTCCTGAGTTTTTTATTTTATATATATATAAAAAAATGGGGATGCTTCTATAGCTTACCCAACGTGATACTGTACGTACGAAATAACTCATATTTCTATAAACATATACAACTTCTCTAGAAATATCGCTATATCTGGAAACAGATGTGCCTTCTTCATTTTAAGAATTTACAATATATTGTATGGAATACCATTATATGACGAGCTCAATAATTTAAGTTATAGTTCAGATGGTAATGTTACAGAACGACATTCGAAGACCACATGATCTTGGTTGTAAATTGCATATCCAGCATGGAGAGGGCAGTAAGGAATTTCTGTAAGTTGCATAATATATTTCTGAACTAGCACAAGTGCATTTGTATTCTAAGATTCTTCTCTATGCTGATGATGTTGAGGTGTTTATTTCCGATGCAATATTCTGCGATGTTGTATATAACATTAGTATTCATATATCATTAAATGAACGAGTGTTTTTTTAAGTTACGGTTAACTCTCAGTGTCTAGAAATGTATGGCGGTGATTTTTACATAGCGTCAATAATTTCTCTATTACAACAGAAAATGGTGATATTTACTTTTACTCATTAAGACATTCACTGTCAGATTGTTTTATTAATACTGTTCTTCATTTTGCTCAGAATGCTCCCAGAAAAAATAATATTCTCATTATTGATTATTAATTTAATAATTAAATAAAAATAAAAATACTTTTTTATACCGCATCACGATATATATATATATATATATATATATATATATATATATATATATATATAATCCGTCTACTAGTTACTAACAACAAGTAATAAATTCAACATGTGGTAAACAAATGAACCGGTCTAATTTCTTTGTTAATCAACTCAACGTAGGAATTTAAAAATGGTCCGTTAAATTCTGGAATTTTGAGGGAATCGGAGATCTGATTGTGGAAACGTGTGTAAGATTTGAAAATAAGGATTGCTATAAAATTGGAAAGATCAGTTCTTTTGATTTTCTATAATTTAAAACTAACATAAAAAATTCCTAGTAGTTTTATCTATATAACATATATACAGCTATAATATTTGCAAATAAGTTTATATACTCCGCTATCATTAATAATATTCTTAAGTTTTTTATTCAGTAAATTATTAGATATTATTTGTGTCAAAAAACGTATCAAATTATAATTTTTAATAATATTGCTAATTTTATAACTAATACTACCGAAAAAAAGTAATTTTATCAGATATTAAACATTTTATCAGGATAAGAAGAAAAAATGGCCTTCTGAAACAACTGGTTATTTTTCATGGCGATAAACTCATTGAAATATTAAAGCAAATAGGACTGGACAGTAGAAACATTAGAATTATAACTAATTTATACTGGAATCAAAGCGCATCGATACGTATAGATGGTCAAATGCCAGAACAAGTCAGTATAATGAAAGGGGTGCGTTCTTTTCCCTCTTTTATTTAATATCTACTGAAAAAAAATTTTTGAGAAGGCACTTATTGAAAAACCCTCAGGTGTACTAGTTAATGGAGTAGTTGTGAATAACATTCGCTACGCGGACGATACAGTGGTGATCGCAACGAGCCTTGCAGACCTGCAAGAACTAATGAACGCGCTTAATGAAAGCAGTAAAAACATGGGCTTACGTATAAATACGGCAAAAACCAAAATGGATGGATATTAGTAGTGCAAAGAACACGGTAAACGACACACTATTTCTCGGAAATGTAACAATCAAAAAGACCAGATCGATTAAATATCTGGGATATCATATTAATTACAGATGTGAAATAGTCACTGAGATAAGAACCAGAATTGAACAGGCGAGAACACATTTTCAAAAAAATGTATAAAGTTCTGGCAAACCGGAATTTGAAGAAAGATTTGCGGATACGCCTACTACGATGCTATGTTTTTAGTGTTCTGCTATACGGCGTCGAATTCCGGACGGTATTAATGGCATTATGCAAAATGTTAGAAGCCTTTGAAGTATGGACATACCGTAGGATATTAAAAATTCCTTGGACGGCTAAAATAACTAATACCGAAGTTCTACAATTATTGAACAAAAAAACATAAATTATTAATTCCGTAAAAATAAGGAAACTTGAATATTTTGGGCACATAATGCTGAATAACAAGTACAAGGTAAAATAAATGGTAATCGTAGTGTGACGGGGTGAGAATAATGTGGTTAGAAAATTTTAAAAAATGGTTTATACTAGATACAGATGAAATATTTCGAAAAATTATGGGTAAAAATCAAATCAAGCAGATGATCGCCAACGTTCTCAGAGGACACGGAACCTAGAAGAAGATGACAAGGTTATTAATTATATTTTTGTTACATCCGTTTACAGCTGCGATGTGTTTGATAAGGTTTAGGTTTTTTAAAATAATTTTTTTGGCTGATCGAAACCGATTGTAAACGATGAATTAGGGCATGACACACTGTCATTTTTTGTGAAATTTAATGATAAGAATCTGAGGGAATGATACAGTTTGTGATAGTAAGCTTACAAAAAATGTTAAAATTATGTTAATCATTGGTTAAAGTAATAGATAAATCAAGAAAATTAATAGTGTTAATAATGGAACGTCCTAAAATTAAATATTGGTATTTTTTCTATTCATAGCATTGAGAAATTTATGCAGACGCCTGTTGGAACCTTTCCATCAAAAAATTCAACATAACGATAGTGATACGCGAATGGTGTTAAGAATTCCGAATTAAATTAATTTTTCTTCAAAATCATTCACATAAATTTCAGCTAAAGTGGTCATAGAGCAGAACAAATTGGAATCAATTTGTTGATAATGTTGATCATTAAACGAGAAATATGAATAATCAAAACAAACTGATTCAACATTAAGATGTTTGATGCCCGTTCGGTTCTTTAATTTTAATTTAACGATTGATTTAACTTCATTTATGGGAATAGACTGGAATAAGTTTTTTTTTTACATCGAATGAAATTAGTTTGCAACTAGACGGTACTATATTCATTAATGATTATTATTTTAATTTGGGGAATACCAATTTTTATTTAAATAATTTCTTTCTTTTTTTATCGGTATGTTGTTTCGTCCGAAATACCTGGATTGCTTATTTTGATGTACTTTCTTTTACATTATAATATTATTTTGTTTTCTTATAATCCGCATATTGATTTTTTTTTTAAAAAAAGCAAAAAAAAAAACGTGTATGTAGTTGTTATCTTTATTTGCGAAGGTATTCGACGATACTGTCGACTGGACTGGTTTGGTTCGGTTTGGTGTGAAAGTTGTCGATACGACCGGACTGGACATCATCCGAGTGTGAAATTGGCCTAATATGGCGGAATCATTTAGCTCGTTCTCGGAACAATGAAATTTGTCTAATTTTCACGCACGCACACATACATACGCACATATATGTATATAACTATTGGTTATAGCCGTTTATTGAAAAATACTCTAATAATTTCTTAAATATACGGTCGTAACATTGAACCTGGTAACAAAGAATGTTGTCGCGAATGTACTGATAAAAAAGTACAAGTTATCAGAGATGTATGTACTAAGGAAAACTAATTCGAGCACTGAATGAAATTGTGATCACAATTAAGATAACAACGAGATGTTCGATCAATTTATTTGGAAAATTGCGATGATTCTAAAACGTTGGACTGTGAATTAAAGTAAATAAGAATCTGGTTAAACGAACCACGTTTACGCGGAAGCAAAGGAGAAATCACGAAATCAATACTCAGATTATAAAGGAGATAATCTAAATAACGCTACATAAAATAATTATATATATATATATATATATATATATATATATATATATATATATATATATATACTTCTTAAATAAAGTTTTACGTCATAATTAATTTATACGTCGCAACTACGCTGGGTAGGGTATGTTGTATTCATAAACGATTCAAGGATACCGGAAAAATATTATACGCAGAGCTAATATATGAGAAAAGAAAACAAGCTAGCCACCGAAGACGCTACAAATAACAAATTGCAGAAATGATTCGATATTTAAAGATAGGAGCGAAACCTTTCAAAGCAAATTAACCGAAACAAGATCTTCGCAAGCAAAGTGAAGGAAATAGTCGCCGAAAGTAGTGAAAATGATTAAAGCCCATCTAAGAACAACGCAAACCACAGTGACTTGCTTAGTTTGTATATTTAGCTGCAAAGTCAAATATAAATGGATCACAGTCTTATTTGGTTTTGCAGCTAATCGTTAGTTCTGAAACTATCGAGATGTAGATGACTATGGGGTTTGTCTACTATGTAGAATATATATTTTATATATTTATATATAAGTGGAGCGTGTGTGCCTATATGTATTCTTTATTATTATTCGTGAAAGATAAAATAATATCTTAATAATTATTTAAACTATCTTAATCAATCTCCATATCCATTTCAAAACATATACATATTTTATATATATATTATATATAATATATATTATATATACCCCTGAAAGCCGTTTGTGTGGGACTGAATAAATTCTCTCCTATTTTACTTGTACGATGAACAGCTGACTTTTCAAGGAAAGTACATTCGCAGAAACGATATTCTTCTTAGGATTACGTAATTTTTGTGCATTTTTACGGGGGTTAAATTATAAGCAAATTGAATTTTGCTGGTAAGTGTTTTTACGCGTGTGTTATCGCGTAATTACCTTGATTTTTTTTTTATTCTCTTCGTCTTTTAATATACACAAGTACAGACATACATGCATGTATATGAATGTGTGTACGTGATTTGACACGTTTTTGTCGATTGATGGGGGGTGGGGGGGGGAAATTATTATTTCTGGGTCTGATTTCAACTATTGACTTAGATCTGCGTAAACTTTGCATCTTAACAGCTTCCGTAGCGGTTGATTATTGCGATACGGTTTGCTAGTTTGTTTCTACTTGGTTTTGTTTGAATTTAAAAGAGCGAACTGTGGCATTGTTAATATTTATCGTTATACATTATTACGTCGTCGTTTTTATTATCATTTTGTACAACAAAATTACGTTATCATCGCAACTATCATCATCATTACATTTATTTTTATGGACGTCGTTCATTATTATCCCTGTTAAAGTATTTCCTTGTTTTTAGAATAGTTATTACGTAATTATAAGTCGATGAGTAACAACAATAGAGCGTAGATTTATTTAACTAGTGGCGCTTTCCATCTGACATATCGAGAAATAATACGGGTTTAATAATTTTAATTCCGACATATGGATGAATAATACCCGTTTAATAATTATAATTTTCTTTTAATTATCAAATTAAATAACGTAAAATTAAAAAAAAAAAAAATGGAATTAATTCGTCAATTTTAGGTGGTTATTCTTTAAGGAAGCGTTGATGTTTTTATAAGCTAAATTCAGCTTCGGAATAAAGTTTCTGTTTTGACGTACAGTATTAAGTGCAGATAAATCGCCGATATATTTTTTAAAATTTTATTATGCCTTGAATGCTAGTTAATTAAAAAAAAATAAAATAGAAAAAAAAGGGCTAGTCACAATATTTAGTAATAAATGATTATTTTCATCCTAGAGAGAATAGTTCTAATTTGAAATGAGTATAAGTAAAATGAAAGCAACATTTATCAGGAAAAAAATTATATCCGCGTGAAATATATCAATCAGATGAAAAAATGAACAATAAAAAAAAGTAATTAAAATCGGTAAATTTGTATTAAAATAACACAAAGATTGTCGGTTATTAAGTTACTTTCAAGTGTACATAAATAAAAAGCGAAAAATAAAAATAATAAAAAATAAATAAAAACAAAATGTAAGAATATAATTAATTTACATGTACAATATTACAAAGGAAAGTTTTGTGAAATAACAGAATTCGATTGTAAACTAACCCGGCGGTGAATGTGACGAACAACACAATAAACCAGTCAGCAAGCAACATAGATAATTTATACATAACCAGTGAATTTATAGAAACGGTAAAAGAATCTGTCATTGTAGAAATAACGGACATTATCGACGATTACAATGGCAAATCCTTTGAAACATGGTCAGCATGCTTTTATCATAACTCTAGGATGAACGTAAGGATCATTTTTATACATTGTCTTCGTTAGTGGTGTATTAAAATGTATTTTCTGATAATTCATGTCAGTCCGCGGTTCCTGGAGTGTAATATCATCGACAGATAACCTATTTTAATTTGAAATCTTAGTTATTTTCGTCTTTACGTTGTTGCATGCGTTATAGTATACTTCCGCGTATATGCTTTAGACTACATGTAGAATAGCATCGTTAAAAACAAGAGTACATCGAGAATTCGCTATAACGTCTAGAGAAATTTTTTTTTGCAAAAATTAATATCCTTTAAATTTTATTTCCATATAAAACGCGCCGCATTTCTTACTATTGAGAAGGCACTGTAATATCTATTACAGACATTTTAGTTGCAGGATCATCTCTACATTTTATTGCTAGTTGTTTAATGTACAAGATTCCGTTTATCAATAACAAGATTAACATTGCTATTGATTGGTTTTTAATATTCATCGTCGTGGTTGTACGTTTGTTATCTAATCGATGATGGGTACTGTTTCCTTCTAAGTGTTTTTTTTTTTTTTGTTACGAACTGTATGATCTCTAGCTAGTTTAGCTAGTTATATTAGCGAGTTAGCTCCGGTATAGTTTTCAGTTGCGGTTTATTTAGGCGAGAAAATTAATGTAGGATTTATTCGAGTTTGGCTGCAGTTTACATTTCGCAAAGTAGTCATCCTCGTTCATATTTTTCTAGACTTTTATTCTAAATTATAGCCGAATGTCATTAGCTTTTATTTCTTATTGTATGTAATTTCGAAGAAGCGGATACATACTTTTTTTTTTTTTGTTGAGATAACTGACCTTCAAATATTATTTTAATATATTTCAGTCGATATTATTCTAATAGATCCCTCAAGGTGGTATTTGGGTTAATTCTTGTTTTTAATCTATACGAATGATTTAGCGGCGATTAAAAACATTCGCACCTCTCTGAACGCCGATTACAGACTCTATTAAAAGATTAGTATAAAGTTGATATTATAAATAATATACTTTCGAGGTTATAAATAAATTATACAAGTATTTCAAATAAATGTGAAATAAAATTTAATCTAAAACTGAAGCTGTTTTTCTTATCAGGCGTATATCTAACAACCATGTAAAACGATAAAAAATTTAATGGAAATCACGCATCAAATACGTAGGCTCGATGTTAGATAATAAATTATTTGATGAAATCAGTCAACGAACTCTCTAAGTGTATACTATTTTAAAAAATTCAGCGACCTGTTTGTAAAGACGGAATCAATGTAATGTTGAAAATGGTGAACGATATTATGTTCCACAAATGATTGTAAACTAATCGCTTGTTTTCCCATTTTTAAATAAAATTTCATTCGGAAATTTTGGTCCAGTAATTTTTGTTTTATTCGAAAAACAATAAAACCGTTCGTCTTCTCTCGGTCATCCTATTATAATTATATTGATTTATTAATTAAAATGGAAACAACGAAATAAATGAATTTAAATCAATACGCCAGCATTAGTATCATCCGAAATGTTGTTCAAACATTCCTGACATAATCGATATGTATGCCTATCATTTATAAAATAGTATTGAAGTTCTTCGGACATATTATTCGAGCTAATAGTATCGAGAAGGTGGTCATTCAAGGAAAAGTACAAGGTAAACAATGTCGACCACCAATACGCTTTATCGACCAAATCAAAAAGATAACTGGTATTCAGACGGTCCAAGAAATTATGTACCAGGCCGAGAACAGAGATATATGGAGAAAACTTCCTTCAAAGTCATAAATTGGGTCACAAACGCTCGAAATCAAACGCAATGTGTATACTTGTACATAAAAACTTATGAAATTTTTCACGTGAATACTGCGTTTTACTTATTCTTGATTTCGCTATAACAAGGACTGCAATACTTCTTTCCACCTTTATTAGTATTATTGCATTTTATTCGTTCTTACTTATCTCTTTTTTTCGTTTCCGGTTAATACTTTTGCAGCAAAACTTGTAAATCCTTCGGTATATTTTTCATGTTGATCTTCTTTGTAATTGTGGGGCACCGAACTCGGAGCTAATTTTCTAAATGTAATCTTAGACTTTTATGGGTCACCCTATATTTTTCATTTATTTTTGTTTAGTCAATAATTTAAACTTTATACGTTCGCGAAGTTTTTTTTTTTTGCTTTCTTGCCTTTATTTATTTCTAATTCACGGTTAGTATGTAATTTTATTCTGAGACCTAACGTCGGTACGTACTTTAATATATAAGGGAAAGTAACGTGCCACTAATTCGAATGTTGGTAGGGGTTATCCTGTAACTAATGCTCATTAATTCGAAGATTGATAGAGGACAGATACGCATCGTGGGCGAATCAATATTGGGTGGTTTGGCATTTTTTCGTTACATTACGAGCAAGTTGATACTCATTTAGTGACCAATTAGACGGATAGCTAAGTTAGCTAGAAGAGGAGGTCTTTCGAAGATACGAGAACCTGTTCTATTTGAATTATTAAAAGATTCTTTTATCGGTTTAGAATCTGCCGCTGAGAGTACTTTATCGTATACGATAAAAAATTCGCTTATGCCTGGTGGAATGTATTTACAACTGGTGAAATCGAAAATATAGTTAATAAATAATAATATTCGCTTAACATCTTATTTAAATTTATCTCGAGTAATATACCGGTTCGCTTATTGTACGCGATTAATTCGATCATTTCGATATTTCCGATGGCGTTCGATTAGTATCACAACTCGCATCCTGTATACCGTAGTGATTTTATTAGGTCGCATTTGTACGCGAATTATCAATCGATATATATATATATATATATATATATATATATATATATATATATATATATAATCGACCGATCCGACTTTCACATTTGATAATTGTCTTTTATATTCGTCGTGTATTTCTCGTAGCGTGCAAATAAGCCGAGTACGATTTATAAGTTTTACTTGGCGATGGAGTTACACGTTTCACTTTACAACTGTTTTCGTTTTACATTTTAATATACTAGCAAAAACACGGCTTTGTCGGGGCTCGCAAACTATTTTAAATACTATTTAAAAAATGATATACCGGTCACAGGAAATCAAATATAGAAGTGCCATAGTTGTTTTTTGATTTTTTTTTTTTTTGTACAACACAAGAAGGACGTAACATCGTTAGTATAGGATTCGCTATGATCGTCCTAATTATATACACTTCCTAAATATTCGAATAAAATAAATCTCCGGATAGTTAACATTCCAGTACGAAAGGATTTTGAACGTTCGTTTTCCCACGTTATAATACAAAACTCATTATTCAAAATCTCTGATAGTTAACATTTTAACAATACAAAATTTTTTTGAAAATTATTAAATATTTAAATTGCACTTTTAAAAAGTTTTTGTAAACTTTAGACATTCATAATTAATCGAATGTGTTTATAATTATATACACTTTCTAAATATTCGAATAAAATACGTATGTAAATTATTCTGTTCCACTCCGTAGAATTCTATAAAAAATTTCGTAAAGTAAAAATTGAATACTTGAATTTTTTGTTTCAGTCAACTATAACTCATTTTTTTTTCAGCAACTACTATACACAATTATAAACAAGTAAAAGTTTAATGCTCAATACGAAGCAACATGAAAAAAATTAAATGTAAGAACTTAATACTCGATACCGACACACACACACACACACACACACACATATATATATATATATATATATATATATATATATATATATATATATATATATATATAAAAGAATAATCCTACCTATTAAACTATTAACAGACAAATATCAGGGATGGATATAAACATCGATACATTAATTCTGTGAATGTGTAGATGACGTTAGTAGACAATGTAATTATCGTTTCTTATTTATTTTCGAAGTGAAACTTCTATTGGCGCGGTTTATATGAGAAGTTAGCCCGCAAAACGAGCGAGCGGAACCTGTATACACACACACACACACACACACACACATATATATATATATATATATATATATATATATATATATATATATATATCAACACTTACCTTTTAAACCACGTTTTCTTGCGCGAGGGTGATCAACAAAGTTACGGATATATATCACCCGTTCGCATGTGTCGTGCTACCAACACCTGTCGTCAAACGTTTATACACATAGGTAGGATTATTCTTTTATATATATATATATATATGTGTGTGTGTGTGTGTGTGTGTGTGCGTGCGTGCGTGCGTGTTTATATACACACACACGAGCGTAAAATTATTTAGTTAAAATATCTTTAAGTTTCACTTCTTCCCTATGCTCCGAGGCACAGATGTTTTTATATAAATTTTTAATTTAAAAAATAATATACCGATGTTGGGAAATACATCTAGATATGATCTTAAATCACTGTGTTAAATTTCAAATATAGAAGTGCAATAATTTTGTACAATCTAGGATCTAAATTTAAAATTGTTGCATAGTATAGGAGTCGCTACGCTCGCCCTAATAAATCATCGTACTTTATTAAACTATGGAAGAAATATGTGTGTCTTTGAAAACGTGGTCTTAAGGTTTTTTATTTAATAACGTTTTGTCAAATAGATAAAGACAAGAACACGAACGTATATTTGTATATATAAATCAAAGAATTAAATATATACATAAGCGAAGATTATATCAAAACTATATATAATAAGATTGTTAACAAAAATCTTAAAGTTAACAATTAATTAAACTAGATTAAATTAAATTAAAAAAAAAAAACAAAAAAAAAACTACTGACAAAGTCATACACAATTCGTTATATAAACGCTTATACATATAGGCATAGATATATAGATAAATAGTAGACAAGTAAATTGTTACATATAAAATTCTAGATAGCATATATCAACGAGAAAACCTCTCTAATGAAATTAATGTAAAGTATAGTAAATACTTTAATAAAACAGATTATGCTTTTGTCTTCTATGTTTATATATTTTTTACATCTTAATGATTATTTATAGATTACTATTGTCCTGACAGCAATCAATGAACTACTGTTGCATCTGTTGTAAAATTTTTTTAATATATATGCATAGTATCTTGTATAGAGGTTAAATGTATGGATGTATTTCATATAATTCGGGAACAGTTATTTTGGATTATTTGAAGATTTTTGTATGAAGTTTTAGATATATGATTCCAAACAAGACGTGCATATATAAGTATTGGACGAATGAAGGATTTAAATAAGATTAGTTTATTATGCATGCTTAGTTTACATGTTTTATCGAATAGGGTAAGTGGGTAAAACATTTTAGCTTTTACTTTGTTTATATTATGATTTATACAACTTTCAAAATTCATTATTTTGTCTAATATAACACCTAAATATATAATTTCATTTTTCCAGTTTATAATAAAATTATTCGACATAATTCCACAATTAACTTCTTAAAAAAAATCAGAGCTTCAGTTTTAGAAGTATTCACAACAAATTTCCATTTGTTTAGAAACTTTTGAAGTCTATGGTACTGATTCTATGAGATGGCATATACAGAGCGATATCATCAGCATAGAGCATTGTATTCACATCTGGATGTGTAGGAATTCCATTGATATATAAAAATGAATAAAAACGGACCAAGTATTCTATCCTGAGGTATACTTTCGAGGATAGTTTTGACGGAGGATATATCGGCTTTAATTTTAACATATAAGTTACGGTGATCAGCTTTTTACAAGCAGTATTAATGCAGGATCAAAGTTTATTTGGATTATTTTATAAATTAGACCATTGTATCACACGATATCAAAAAGGTTTTCTTCTCCACGTCATTAAGTAAGACACCAGTCACACACACAGACACACCATATATATATATATATATATATATATATATGTATGTCTGTATATCTATCTATCCATTTTATATATTTATATATTTTTATACATATATATGATTAAAATTAACGTTTAATAACTCAAAAATAAGGTATGGAACAGATGAGTAAAAGTAACGGAAAAAATTATATATCAGTTAATATAATAAGTATTTCAATCTTATATGTAGGGAGTTCTTTGCAAAAGTGTAATATTTCAGGCCAACAGTCAGGATGACGAAGTATAGTTCCAATCATTATCGTGTAATAATTTAGTTTATATTAAAAAAAGAAAAAATATCTCTACATTAACAGTGACAGTACTTGTCGATGAATATTACAATATTATCATTGCTACCCGTATTATTTTTACTTACATTACTGTTATTACCATTACTATTATTTACAAACATATAAGAAGTTTTATGTTAATAGTTGTGTTATTTCTGAAATGTTTATAAAATAGTTTCTAATACAGCCGAAGGTTAGCCAATATCATGGTTTTACGTTTGAAATTAGATTAAGGTCAGATAGAAATTTTAATTCATAATAGGAAATTTATGTCGCAATGCACTCTCTTAGAATTTAAGGAAGGCATGTAGGTTTGTATTGTTCAGGTGGAGGGAATTTATTTTATCCATCTTAAATTTATCACGCTGAGAATCAACAGCCGAACAATCAAACAAAACGTGTCCCAGGTCATCTATTCTGTTATTAGAACAACAGGTACAAGTAGGAGTGCTGACAATATGGAATCTATATAAGTAGGTTGAAAATTTGAAATAATTTGACAAGATTTGTAAGCTGTAGAAGATGATTTTTAGGTTCTTAATCCTGAATCTATCAACAGAGCTTGCGAAAAACTGGTGTAGTATTTTTCTTCATGTGGTCTCAGCATCCCACCTTCTCTGCTACTCTAATAATAATAATTAAAAAATGTGTTTTTTAAATATGCTAATTGGAATATTATTACTGAGTGTACGATGTAAGTTATTATTTATAAATTTACTAGTTGTAAACAGATCCAGTTCCCCAAGTATGCGAAATTCACTGGTGATTGCTCTTCTTATGAAGTTTTAATACAACATTTTTATCACCAAAGACAGAGAATTTACACTTTGTACACAAAAAGACAACCCCAGTTCTGTTACTGTTTCCTCTAAGAATTCAACTACCAGACTAATTTTTCAAAATCATAATAGTTGGTGACATTGAGTACCAGACAGAGATCATCGGCGTAAAAGATTAATTCACAATTGCTGTTAAAGAGCTTGCAAAAATATCTAATTTACAGTGTACATTAAGTACAACAAATTTCATAGTGTAGGTCCAAATACAGAGCCCACATTTTGCTTTTCTTAAGCTGTTAGTATTGATGATACTCAGATGAGCAATCCTATCTTTGAAGTTACTTATCAGCAGATTTATTAAGAATAGATTAAATTTATGATTTTTAATTATATCGAGAATTGCAGAACCACCTGCTATCTAGTGAGAAAACAACAGCTGTCATTTTTGCATTCAAAATATTTTTTACTACATATGCTAGTTTATAGATAGCAATCTCGGCTGAGTAACCCACCCGAAAACCAAATTTAGACCAAGTTCATTTATCTCAAGTACAATCAGGTTATTTATAACTTTTTTCAAAAGTAGGGAAATAGAACTATAAGCTGTAACATCAGATTTTGAACCTTGAAGAAATTTAGTTGTAGATTGAGTTGTTTTACTATTTTATTGTTTATTTTATCATTGCAAGTTGCCTTTTTGTTTTTTGATTTTTTTAATTATGTCATTTATAGTTTCAGAATTGCCAACTGGGGGAAGTGCAGGGATAAGTATTATATCAGTTTTTTTTTTTAAGATAAAAAGTATCGCAAAAATACATTACATTTCTCATAGTCATCATTAATTACGCGCTGGTTATTTTATATATTACGAATTTTTCAAAGGAGGTTTTTTATTTAATATTTTATATGGACTGCCCCAAGGGTGGTATTTTTACTAACAAAATTCTTCCACTGCTGTAGTTTTCCTCTAGATATTTCCCCCTTATATTCGACATCAATAAAGTACCTAGGCATGTATTTGGATTCACGATTGACCTCGAAAGTTCATGTTAAAATGAAGGCTCAGCAGGTCAACAATAAAACACGTCAATTATATTAGTTAGTAGGCAGACAACCGGAGTTAGATGTTTCCTGCAAGCTTCTGCTATACAAACAAATTATTAAACCTATTTGACTTATGACCTTGCTCTGTGGGGCTGTACAGCCAAGTCGAATCGGGATATAATACAACGCCGTCAGAACATCATCTTACGCGCGATAGTTGATGCTTATCGTTACTCATGTAACGATGACATTCATTCTGATCTCAATATGATGTTCATTAATGAGGTTAATAAATTTTATTACATTTTTAAATAACTTGATTGTAAAGCAATAAGAATACTGTACCTATTAAATATATTGCTATACGGTATAAACATATTTCTATTTTATTTTGTTCGAAAAACTTATATTTGAACAAAAAAAATTTACTTTGAAACTATCACAATTTAGTTGCGGAGAAAGTTGACAGTTATTACGAACGTTTTGATACGATAATCGGTTAAAGTGAGGACATAACTATAAACAGAGAATATCGATTTCGCCGATCCTCATTTGTGCTCTAAAAAACGACTCATTTTTGAATAGGTTATTATTAGATGGAACGTCAACGTTTTATGAAGTAACTTATTTTGCTTTTAACCGTTTTCAATCGATTTCTGACGACATCTATAGTATTTTACAAGTGGAAAGGAAATCGAAATAAATAAAAACAAAGCTATAATGCTTAATAAAACTAAATATCTTATTAAACGCGCTAATAATTTATTATTATTAAATTAAATTAACGTTCCATGTACATCAACCAAGACTAGAGGAACGATAGAAAAAGAGGATTAGGATGAGGAATAGAAATCGGAACGGTGGAGCAATTACCTTCGACAATGAAACATGGTCATCTTTGAAGAGGTGATGAAGCGTAGGAGGAAGATTAAGAGACGGCCGATGTGAGGAGTATGAGGGACAATCAACTAGAATATGGGAAATGGAGAGCATAATGTTACAGTCGGAACACACTGGAGCCCAAGTTTTATTAATAAGATACGCATGAGTGAAATCTGTAAGGGCCAAGCGCAATCTGGTGATGTTCATCTCGGCGACTTGGGAGCGAAGTTATCCAAGGATCGATCGAATGTTTGATTTGTCGCAGTTTGTTGGTTTGTGACGTCAGCTGCTACTTCTTCTGCCATAATGCGAGAAGCTCATTTATGATGTATTTCTTAACGTCAGGCGCTGGAACTGGAACATTCTGAACCGGCAAAAACGTAGCAGTTTGACTGGCCGCTTTATCAGCTAGTTCGTTCCCATGAACCCCAGCATGAGCTGGGATCCGGAGGAATGTCAATTTAATGACTCGACCCCGCCAATAACATTTTCATAACTTTCTTGGCTATGGGGTGTTGATCATGATTGAAAACATCGCGGAGATTGCGTAGTGCTGGAAGACAGTCAGAACATATAATCGAAGATTTATCAACATCGGAGCACATTAAAGATTCTATAGCAGGATAAATCGCGTATAATTCAGCTTATATGACAGAGAATGTCTGCGGTACCGAATATTGAATGATGATTGCTCCATCTCTATATGATCGTGACGTAGTTTCTTTATTGATTTCCTGGATGGGCGGGTTTTCTTTCAATAGTCTGTGAATTTCGAGATCCAGCTGAACATGATATTCGGCGACTAATCATTAGTTTTAAGGACCACGTTATTATCGTACTTAGTGTTGTTATTGGTTGGATGATTTTTATTGAATATATTGTTACTACGTTGATCAAGTTATGTAAGGGTTCTGTTTATAAGCGTCTCCGTGTAAAATTAGATTGACTGCGTTAGATTGTTTATTGATAGAAATAAATTCATTATTGGACGTTAAAATAACCTGAAGATAAAATAACTGACCGAAAACTTTTTTTTCTTATAACATTGTTTTAAATCTGAATTTATAATTCTTTTGTTCTATAGATTCGATCTATAAGGGTGATCTTTAGTTTAAAAATCATTTATAATCGCACTCGTTTTACCGGTTTGGTATGATGACGCCCCCTGGCCTGGCAGCGTTTACACTTAAAGATGTTTCTTCGGTCGATGCGTATATTATTTAATTCTGCGTCGGAAATTAGTTTTATCCTCACGGATAGTTATCACGGACTTTTTTTCTAATATCGTTTTGCCAATATAACTAGTTTTTTCATACTTTTTACAGTTGGATAATCTCATTTTTTATGTATATATTTTATATATATATATATATTTAGAGGTTAGTTTACACGGTTACGCATTGTTTACTAGTTACGGTAAAGTTGAAACAACGTTCGAGTTCTTTGTAACTGGGTGTATACATATATTATGTCTGGGGGGGGGTATAATTCCGGTAATTAACATTTATACAGTTATAAGCCTTAATTAAAGTCGAGTAACACATTTTGACTGAGTGTTCGTTCTTAATTTATTTTGAAATGTTATGGTTAGATGTTCTTAATTTCTTTTGGCTATTCTGTTTCGAATTTTGATTCATCATAGGTGGTCAAATGTAAAATATAGAATAGCTGTCTGCGATTACTCTTGACGGACTTATCAAATGTCTGTTATTTAAAAAATATTTTATCAATTTAGTTAAAAAATTTTCAATGTGTTCTTATTGGCATGAGAGTCATTAACAGATTACGATTTTTTTATGTAGTCAATCGAATATTTGATTTATTTATATTTAGAGTTAAATTAATTTAATGCAATATCAATCAAATTTAAATATAGCGAAACTTTATCGTATATTGGAGTGATACGATGACCTATATATAATAATGAAGATGACAGAAATAATTATATTTCCTCTCTCTCTCTCTCTCTTTATATATATATATATATATATATATATATATAATGAGTTCGCGCGTTAACAAATGTAAAATAACAAAATATTACTTCACTTAATTTAGGCTTATTATCTGTGTATTCCTATTTTTGAAACATTTTAATTGCCCACGCGTTTTCGGCCATTAAATTTGTTTCTACTTCCCTGTTATTTACGTTTATAAATTTTTGTCCTTTCTCAGTCGTAATTATTTGGTCTAAACACACGCGTAATTACTAGTATCGTTTCATCATCTATTGTTTACGTTGTTCTTAATTACAGGTTATATTTGTTTTCAAAATATTCTTATGTATAAAAGTCCACAAACCTTTCAACTATTAAGCCATTATCAAGCGGACATAAAAAAATAAAATATAAAAATATATTCAATTTATGTAAAAAAAAAAAAATTGAAAGGAAAACGCCAAAAAATAAAATAATACAATATTTCAAAAAACAACATAGTGAAAGTACATCACCGCTTTGCTATTTTTCTGTAATAATGTGCAGATTTAGTATTTTGTTACATTTTATTTTATTGTTGTTTTTTTTTTCACTTTCATATATTTTTTTTAATAAATTGTATAGATGTTTATATTTTATTTTTTTATGTCCACTTAATAATGACTTAATAGCCGAAAAGTTTTGTGGTCATTTTATATATAAGAATTTAGTGATTTTAAATCATTTCTGTTGTTTATTTATTTTTTAAAAATCACTACATTCCACGCTGTTAAAAAAACGATGTTTTTCTTGAATTCATTTTAAATTTGTAACTATTTGTTTTTATAGGATTGATTTCATTTGTTTAACATTTTTTACAAATCGTTTTAGTTGTATGTTGGGCGTGTAAATCGTTATGTTTGAACGTCGGAATATATAACTGAGTTGTAATGTAAGATTCCTTTCTTTATCCATTATCGGCGCACGTACGTTCATTCTATAATTTTAAAAAATTAATTTTTATTTTTAGTATTAATTATTTCGACGGTTGCAAATTATTGTTAAAAATTGTTATTGTTATTAAATATGATTACTATTATTTGTTTATCATCTTTATTTAACGTGAATATTGCATTCATATTTAGAGAATGTGTTTTTATGACATTTTTTCTTAACAAAATGAAAAAATATTTTTCTTTGTCGATTAAACAAAAAACTAAAGCAACTAGTTAAATTTATATTTAAATATTCAACGTGTAAATACACTTAGTGGGAAAAGAAATAACACGTTGATAAGCAAATTATTAAAAAGATATATATACTTTTATTTTTTTAAGTATTTTAATTAGTTGATGAACATTCTGCAAAATTGGCCAGCATTCGAATCGTTAATTCATAATGTGATGTTAGACGTGGTTGAATGGCACCACTTCCTTGGTGATAATTAATGATTACGAGAAACTTTATAATTTGAGCTGATGTGGAATGTATTGATCTCGAATTATAACTAATAAGTTAAAATCATTAAATTTTATAAGTTTTAAACCACAAAGCTTTTCAGCTATTAAACCATTTTCAGGTGGATAAAATAAAATGTATAAAAACAACTGAAATAGAATAAAAAGAAAATGTAAGAAAATACTTAATCTATACACATAATGTTAAACTAACCGTCTTGACTAAAGACTTAAGTTGTATATATTTTATATATATATATATATAAACCCTAACCCCTAATGGCGAATGTGATAAACAACACGACATTCAACCAATCCAGCGTGTACATAATAATATCTATACATAGCTACACCGAAAACCGATCAGAATGATACACACTCAATATCTCTACACGCCTTAAAACTAGTTCATCAAAATTTGTTCTTGATTTTAATGAATTATTTTTATCTCTTTCTCTTATTATTTCTATTTTTCCAGTAATTTTCGTTTTATTATATTGTTTTTCTATATGTAAAAATTTATAATTTGGTTAATATTATGGATTCTGTATTTTAATTCTTTACATTTTTACAATGTTTTGAGATATATAGTATGAATCGATCTGATTGGTTGCTGGATGTGCTATGTATAGATTATTATGCACATGTTGATTAATTGACCGCACTGTTTTACCACATTCACCATCAGGTTAATTGATTGACACCAGATCAGTCTTTAATCAGAGCAATTAGTGCAATATTGTTTATCTAGATTATGTACTTTCTTATATTTTATTTTATTTCAATTGTTTTTATAATTTTTATTTTTGTTCACTTGCAAATGGCTTAATAATCGATTGTAGTCTTTTAAGTGATTTTAACTACTTTTTCGTTGTTTATTCAAAACTTATACCGTAAGCTGGAATAGGACCTCGACTATCGAGTTGACAGTCCCACCGTCTAGCAGTTACATCACCGCGGCATATATTGTTGCATCGACTATTTGGTTGACAATCTAAAGCGGCCCACACACGGTCAATAATACGGACAGTATACTGTCAGTAATACTAATGTAACTTCATAAGTATTTATGTACCCTTACACGACCTGTATCACCTATCAGTAATTTGTGTTTTTGATGGAAGTAGTCTTTTCTTGTTGTGCCGATGTATCCTTTAAAAGTAAGTGAAATATGAAAAATAAGAGAAAAGCTTGTATATAAATATTGCACTTTATTTCCAAACGAACCGTTCATCGCAAGATATGGATGAAAAATTGTCTGAAAAACTGTAAAATTATTCTCACATCAATCTGTTACATGCAATCCGGTTAAGTGATAGTGAAGATTGCTATTTACAAATGAAGGTGGTACAGTCAAACATTAATAACGCATTTTTATACATTTTTTGCTTAATTTAGTATTTTTAAACGGTTTTGTATTTATTTAGCATACTGTATTTGTATTGTTTTATATATACGTTTTGCTATCCGTAATATTAGCGTTTTATTTTCCCTAATATAGAATTTGTATAACATGAATAAACTTTTTTTGTTTAGCGTAACAGTAAATAACAAAGTTTTTTGCTAATTTTAATAAATAATTTATAATAAGTAAATTTTTATTTTTTTCAGTATGAAATTGTGTTTTTATTTTGATTTTTAATATTACATTGATCATTTTACAGAGTTCTATTAATTTGAATACAAAATTACCAGTATTGAATTTTTATTTCACTAAGTTCAGAATTTGATAAAATTAGTATAAAATTTTAATTCGCAAATGTACATGAACATCATCATTTTTATCGTTGGTTATTCCAATTGTTTCACTACCACAGTCGTTCATATTTTGTAACATTTGTGTAATAAGTAATTGTTCCATATTGAACTGATTCAAACAAATTTAATGCACAATAAAATGTGTAGGTATAAAATCAATTAAATAACAATGTAAACTTTCAATATAATCAGCAAATTAAAATGTTATATTAATTTTATCAAATTTCGAATTTAGGGAAATAAAAATATACTTAATATCTTGTTAAGTTTGTATTCAAATTAATAAAACTCTGTATATTCTTTAAACACAAAATTGTTACCGTAATATTAAAACTCAAAATAAAAACATAATTGCAAACTAAAAAAAAAATCAAAATTTACTTACTATTAAAAATTATTTATTAAAATTAGTCAAAAACTTCATATTATTTATTCTTTAAACACGAAACAATCATTACGTTAACAAATAAAGTAAAGAAATACTGTGGAATGATTGTCTTTACACGATCAATAATGCTGCCAGTATACTAATAATCACGCCCAAATACTGACCGCACCTTAATACTGAAGAACGCGGATCAAAATATCGGGATCACTTCAGTATTTTTCATCAGCACATCAGTATTTTACATTACACGATAAGTAATATTGACAATATTTATAAATGCTGGTCAGTATTATTGACCGTGTATGGTCTGCTTAACAGTTCAAAAGTTATGCCATCGCGATATATATATATATATATATATATATATATATATATATATATATATATAAAATTATCGTTGTATTATTCGTTCCCGAAGGTCGTGATTAGCAACTGTACGTTTTATTTTTACATATAAAATGAGCTAGTATTTAAGGCACTATTTATATGCCACGCAAATGCGCGGGCAAATGGTGTTGTACGATAATTAAGAATTTGATAATAATGAAAAACTTTCTGTCGCGTGTTGGTTTCGAACCCCCGACCATCGAGTTGACAGTCGAGCAGTCTGACAACTATGCCACCGTGACGAAGATTATTTTTACATATAAAATGAGCTAGTATTTAAGGCACTATTTATATGCCACGCAAATTCGCAAGCATATGGTGTTGTACGTTAATTAAGAATTAGATAATAATGAAAAACTTTCTATGTCGCTTGTTGGTTTCGAACCCCCGACCATCGAGTTGGCAGTCGAGCAGTCTGACAACTACGCCACCGTGACGCAGATATATATATATATGTGTGTTTGTAATTTGTACAATGTATACATTGAAATATGGGGCACATTTTCCTTGTATTGACATATCTACTTTTCCGTTGTTTTCATTAATGGAATTGTTGAGATATGATAAATTCGCTATTTTTATCAGCTTGAATGTAACAAGATGTTACGTTTCTTTAATGAAGAGATTGTTTTCAATTTTTTAAAATTAACATTAGTTTCCGAAAATTATTTCCGTCTTTGTTATTATTTTCTAGGATTTGAAGTAAATTATTCGACTTGTATAAAATTTATTCTTTTCAGCTTGCGTTGAGGTGGAATTAACGGTTCAACAAAGATTATCGGTTGGCTCGCGTTCTCCCGCTCAAATTGTAACTTCAACTTCAAATTGTGTTTCTCCGATGCCGCCTGTAATTAGTCCTACGCCGAATATACCATCTAAACCGCCTGCACAGTCGCCTAATGGTTCTAATTCTCCTCGAGATAGAATTACGGGACCACAACCGGTTGACGTAAGTATTTTAAAATATTTCTTTTATTCGCGACATATTTATCTGTTTTGTTAGCAGCTAGAGTATTTTCGGTACGATTACCGTTGAATATTTATTTATAAAAATTCCTTCGCGAATTATTTCTGACTTTATAGATATACAGAAAGAAAAATGAAAAAAAATGTATATGAACCTTATTGAATAAATTAGCGTACAATCAAGGCGACGTTTAAGCAACATGAAATTTCAAAGATGTTTTATTATTTGTAGACACATTGATTGATGTTACTTATTTGAGAAAAATAATTACGAATTAGTAATTTAAAGTGTAAAATTAACAATGATAGTATAAATATACTTTGAATGCGGTAATTTTTTTTTTAAACGAAGTTGCGAGTAAAAATCACTAAATTTGTATTTGCAATTGTTGATTGTGGATGAGGGTGAATGGTTGAACGATTTTATGGATAATCGTAATTGTCTGGATGATTTTGATTGGTTTGAATGTGTTGTTTACCATATTCATGATTTAATATATAGATAATCTTAGTTTGAGAGTAGATGTGGTATGATTGAGTTGTTTTATATAATTGTTAATTATATCATTTAATTTTTTATTTTCGCTAATTATTATTTAATTAATTGTAACTTGAAAACGGCCTAACTCTTGGAAACATTTACTAAAATGATTCAAATATAATTATAGTGATTTATACTTGCAAGTTCTTATTTTTTTTTTTTGTATTAATAAATAATGATTTAATTGTAAAATAAAAATTATTTACAACGAATAATTTAAACACTGAAAAATTGTCTTCTTTTAACTATGTTAAATATATGAACAAACGTTTCTTTTTATTACTGTTCGATAAATGACGAATGAGGTTTAATTCGTGCGGACGAAAAGACAATAATACTTAAGATTTAGATTTTTATTTTAAAAATTAAAAATCAGTTTTGATTTTTAACTTTTGATCTTAAGATTTAGAATTTTAAATTTTCTCCCGTTATTTTCTCGAAAATCGGAAACGTACGATGTAATTTCTAAATTTTAAATACTCATTATTATTCGCCATTTGTATAGGTTTTTTCTGTTGACGTTCTCTGTAATCTTTCTATACATTTTAGAAAGCCTTTTCAAGATTTAAGTGTCCATTTAATAGGCATACATGGAGTGTGTTCTCCATCTATTTGCCTATTTCCATATTTGATGCTACTTTGATGGAACAATTCCAGCTAACATATTTTCTCTATATTTGTAGGCTTTAGACATCTAGTTCCCATTCTGCATTTAATGCAGTGTCCACATATTTTTTATGTGCTAATCGGCTCCATGCTGGACATGTATATTCCGCTACCGAAATGCATAATGTCAATAATATTAAGATTCTTTTTATTTCTCTGTTTCTGATACGGAATGTTGCTACTTGTGTATTTTTTTTATTATTAGGTTTAAGCTTATTTATAGTGTAATAGTCTTCCATGGTGCGTAAAGCTGATGAAAGTTTTCCCTCTACTCCCTTAAAAGTTTCCCCTGTGCCGTAATGGCTAAATCGTCAACATACAAAAAGTGTTTGATTTCCTTTGAGCTCTGCTAGTCGTTAGTATATACGTTGTATAAGATCGGGGACAAAACACTCCCTTGAGGTAAATCATAAGTTTAACTTCTCCATCCCATGGATACAAAATCTGCCCATTAACATTGTAGATACAATTGTTTTATTTGATAATCTTCACACAGTTTATATAGTTTGCACTTTCGTAACCCGTGGTTATCGTACGCCGTTGTCAGATCTATGAACACAGCTCCTGTAACTAGACCTCTTTCACATCCATTCTCAGCATGTTGAGTAAAGCTCAGTATTTGACCTATACACGATCGTCCAGGTCAAAAGCCGGCCTCAATCAGTTTGGCATCAATAATATCTAATTATTTTATTCAGTAATATTCTCTCGAAACTTTTATATTTTTGGCATAGCAACGAAATCGGTCGGAAGCTTTTACCGTCTGACAAATCCTGATTTAGGGATTGCAATTACGTGAGCTTTTCTTTATAATTTTGGTAGTTCACCACCTTGTTAAAAATTGTTGTAAGATTGTTCCGTCCTTGAATCATACTGCTTTTCCATTTTTCATCGTTCTTATTCCATTCAGGACTTCGTCTGTAATAATTAGAGTAATACAGCTTTTCACTTCTATTTTAGCATTGCGGGCAAATCTATCAATACTTGTTATTTTCTGTTTAGACCTACTTGTTTCCCTATTGATTAGTAATTGGTGAGAGCTACCTCATCAGCGGTTTGATTTTGCGAAGTCGCTTTAGTGTTTCTTTAATAAAACCCATGCTTTACTGTTATGTTTCATATTAACATTTTCTACAAGTTCATGCCATCTCTTCTGCCTGACTAACTGAACTGAATTGAACAATTCGTTTCCTATATTTATAGTTATGTCTGCATATGGATCCTCAGTAAAGTGATTTGTATACTGCTTCAATTTCTCAGAAAGCTCTTTTGTTAGGTCGGCTACATATGACTTTCTTCGCTCTTTTGGAATATTTGCGCGGTATATAGTCTTCATCATATCTACAAACGGTGTTCTTCCACTGTTTTTGTGAAAAGATCCCAGTTTGCTTTCTTGAAATTAAATCTTTTAAAAGGCACTTCTGTCATTAGTATTAGTGACGTTATTTTCAACTTAGTGGCCTATGCTGCGTGTGTGTGGGATTGGATACTCCACGTTTATTTTGCACTATCTGCTTAAAAATTCTGAGACAAAGAGCTAATCAGGATTATATTCTCTTTTCCAAAAATTTCTGTTAAAGAAACATAGCAACTTCAGATCGTGTATTAATAATAAAGAGTTTACTTCTGCTCACTCCCTACCGATCATTTAAGTCCGTTGCGCTATATCCCCAGTTGATACGATGACTGTTGAAGTCTTCCACAATGATGCACTGTTTCTGATATCTGAAATTTAACGATTCCATATGGATGAAATCAACATTAGGTAATTTATACACTGACGTTATAATAATATTGGTACGTTCTATAGTCCCAATCTCAATGTTATTGGTATTGATATTGGCTCTTACAAAAAATGCATTACCATATTTTGTATGTGGAATTTCTACTATTCCACGCATACCAAATATTTGTGGACGAGAATTTGTTTCAGATATAACGAATTCAACATTGTAATAGTGTATCAAACTTGGCGTAAAATCAATTATTTTGTTCTTTAAATGCTTTATCTCATTCTTCTGAAACAATTATCTTATTTATTTCATTGAAATAATTCGTTATTATAAAACACGTTAGTTTTTCCAACGAATTTCCTCCGGCATGCAATATAAATTTGATGACATCGCGAAAAAAATGAATATTTCTTTCCTACAAAACATGCTAAAAATTATAAAACGTTACTTCTTTTAAACGGCCGGATCCATCAATCTTCGGTTTTCCCACGACCAACTTTCCAGTTTATAGCATTTTACGACTAGGAAGAATTATTAAAGGTTAATCATTTTATTCCGCGAATATGATGTAGAGAAAATATCTTAAAATTTAAATTAGACGCATTATTTAACGATTAGAAAATTTACACTAGCGGTGTTAAAAAATCCAGTTTATAATGAGCGAAGTGCAAAATTATAAACAGCGCGCTTAAGTTTTAGATAAATAGAAAAGTCTAGCTCTTAATTTTCGAACGAAATGCATTGGATTTTGTTGTAGTTTGAAAAATTGAAACAGCTAGAATGTCAACGTGTACAAACATTTCGTCTGATGCTGGAACGAGAGCAGAGTTACGTGGAGTCGTTGAGAAACGAACTGACTAGATGTACGGATGGTTCGCGGGAGCAGCAGATATCTCGAAATTTAATGGGAGCTGAACGAAGAGTAAGAACACTTCAAGAACAGCTATCCTCAATTACTACCGCTCATCATAACAGTACGACCATCAACAGCGGCTGTAGTAGTCCGTCTTCCGAATCGTTGGTAAACATTTTATTTTTTACTCGTATTTTCTATTTTTCGGTTATTACTACATCCCACCTTTTCCTTCCTAATATGATAATTTTTTCATTTTTACTTCCTGTTTTATTTCGTTTTATTATTATTATTGTCGTTATTATTTTTGGTATTTTTTTATCGATATTTTTTATTTTACTTTCATAGATATATACCGAGAAGTTTTATTTATTAAATATGTAATATATATATTTAATCGATTAGAAATAAATCAAAATTTTATTTTCTATTTCTATTATAGTCCTATAAAATTTAGTATTAATATGTATGCCGACTAGAACGTATCATATTATGACCGTGTCAGGCGCTGGAAATAACGTTTCGACGATTACTATTATGTCTGCTGCAACGTATGCACAACGTTCTATACGCGTGAATCAGTCGTTCTGCACTAGTCGCTGACGCACTTTCAGTTGTTTCTTGCGTAGCTTGTGAACGGTGTAGAGAAAAATGCGTAGATTCACCCTTCAAACAGAAAACACACTGCCAGATTGAACGGCTACAGCAACGCGATACGCAAAATATTATCGCCTGTCGACGTTGACTTACGGTGTTGGTCGGTGACGGTTCGGTCTAGTGGGCATTGTATGGATTTAAGGAAATATATTTGTTTGCATACCTCGGTACGGTTATCGTCCTAATACGTTCTAGCGGGCATACGCCTTTAGTTTTAACTTTTTCAGGGATAATTTAAATTATTGTGCTAGTGGTTTTGAACTTACTATATTTAGAACATGTGAACAATAAATTCCGATATTTGTGGAAATTCAAGAAGGGAATAATTAAATCTTTTAAATTGTTACGTATTTATTTTACCGTTACATATATTATGTCATATTTCCGTTGCTAACGACGTAATAAATTAGCCGATAGTTCTTTTCCTTCGGAAATATATGTTCTATATTGATTGAGATCATCGTCAATGGCGATAAAGAACTTTTATACCGAAAGTTGACGTTTTTGTATGCGGTGTTGAAAGGATTTTTTAAATGTTTATGCTGTTTCAAGGGGCACCATGTGGATGTTCCTTCCGTAACCTCATTTTACCGTTAAAAAAAGAAAAAAAAAATGAACAAATTCTTATTCAACACCGGACATCGTGCATAGGTTTTTAAACATTAATGGACATTTTCATTCGATAGACAATGCTAACTATTAGATTGTTTTACTCCATGTGGACGAAATAGTATAAGAACGCGTTTGAGAAGTGGTATACATTCTTCTAGCCCTGGTTAGCGTATAATGGTTATAATTCCATGGAACAGGTTATTTCGCTGATATCGCATTATAATACTATTTTTTGCGAGGTTACGAACGTGTTTTAACCGATATATAAAATCCATACCTAAATATAATTTTGTCAGTATCATCCGTATTTCGGATTTTCTTTTATCGATATGTGAACGTTTCTATCAGAGTGCAGTTTTCGAGCTTGTAAGGACAAAAATATAACTTAAAAATAAAATCTGTCAAAAACCAATACCTGGCGTTATTCATATTATACTCTTTTTGTTCTAAGCTAAGACGGTACCTAATTCGTGACATTAATAATTTGCTCAATCGAGGCTTATTCGGATGACATGTTAAATTGATCTCGCGTTTTATACAACATTGGTCATTTAAAAAAAAAAAAAATAAAAATAAAATGAAATTGAAAAATCGAAGTGATTTTCCTAGTCGTAGTCGTCGTCATCATCACCATCATCATGATTAGTACAGTCCTAAGACTGATGTTTGGCTATGATAATTGAATTCGAACGTTCTCCTGCTGTTCTTTTTAGTTTAGTATAGTTACCCAGGATCTTCTAAAAAGGTTGCACAAACGTTCGGTTTCTTTAGATTTCACCTTCAATGGTATCTCAAAGCAATCCGCTGTGTCCATCTCATTGATTTGCTAAAGCACTTGTATTTTTGATATATATATATATATATATATATATATATATATATATATATATATATATTAATTGTCCGCTTTATTTTCTTCCAAGCCCACATCTCGAATGCTCGAAGTTTTTCAATATTTCTTTTATTTCAATGCCCAGTTTTCAACGTCATCATGAAGGACAAATACGTGGAATATATGTAAAAATGTAGATTTACCTAACACCTATAACTTCCCCGCACAATCGCACGCTTGCATTTATTTAAGTTTATTTAGAGTATAGTAAATTTTGTTTGCGTGTTAACAAATTAAAAAAAAAAATGTTTAATGTAGAAATTATTTAGCGTACATAATTTAATTCCAGATCATTCGTTGTGAATTTGAAAGATTTGTATATATATATATATTACGTAAATGCATTCCTCTGTGTATAACAAACGCTTTGTAGTTAAATTGTCACACTTGCGATTTAAAACAATAATAAAATAATACACCGAGCAAAATATATATTACATGAATATTTATTGCGCGCGCTTGAAAATGACGTAATTGTCGAAAAGCTTCGCAATAGAAAAACTTTTAGTGATTAAACGGTGTTATATTTTGTTTGGTTTATAATTAATAAAATTACACTGCTACTCTTCAATATATTCAACATTTAATAAAATAACACGTTGGTTTAATTCGGAAAGATTACGTTCATCGAGTAAACTTTTTCCATAGTACTGATTTTTAATGTATATAAACCATTCGCCAAAATAACAAAGTATAATAATAGTTATTAATTACTAATAAATTACTATCGCAGTTGAGGACTGAAAAGGATTAATAATTATTTTATTTTTGATTCGAAAGGTAAAATGCGTTATTTAAACAGTAGAATTCAGGTATGAGCATGCTTAATATCGTATCGGTCGGTAACTCAACGGTTAGCACACTTACACACGCTTTGTAATCTATTTGTAGCGAGAATAATTTAGTAATGTAGCTTGTAGAATGTGTATAATAATATTAATGAAAATAACTTCACGCATTAATTTTTATATAACGCCTAATGAAACACTTTGGCATTTTTCTTCTGTATTTGTATGCTTACAGCTTCCTGCTATTCCACCCCCTCCACCGCCGCTTTATACATTACCGACCAGAATAAAATCGTTAACGGGAGAAAATTTTCCAAATAGTTACGTCGGTTTTAGTGCCGGTGGTAATAGTACTACCGCCACTAGCGGTCATAACTGTCATTCTTCTGCTATCAGTGATTCACCACCTCCTTTACCGTTGCGTAATAATCGAAATTTAACATCCCCGGTGATGGTCCCTACGTCTATGCCAGCGTCTGCTCCTCCTCTACCCCCGAGAAATGGCAACGTTGTTTCGGTAGTCAACGATCACCTAGATGGAATTCGCGATGGTTCTTTTTCCGGTGTAACAAATGTAAGTAATCGCTGTTGTTGTCGCGCGCTATTAGTTAATGTACGCCCCCTAAATCTCGTATTGTGTAAAAATTGAAAACTAATTTTCACGTATAACGGTAGAATCTAATTAGTAGTATTAGTAATAATGTTCAGAATTTATGTATATATATACATATGTATATATTTTATATAATAATATACGTATATAATGAAAAATTTGTTACTTGGAAAAATTGCCCAACGATAATAGTAACCTTTTCGGCTAAGTTGATTCGTTGTATCAACTTCGACGTGATACATATCTTCTTCTTAATTCCTCATTCTAAAATGACTGGACAACGTTTGTTCCTGGGTGGAAGTATTCTATTTTATGATTTTCCTTCAACGGTGTTCCTTCGGTGGTTTGCGTTAATTTTCGTTATATTTCTTTCTATACATTCATTTTAGTATTTTTATTAAAAATCTTTTTTTTTTTTTTTTACTCTGTTCGATACTTATTCATTTTCCATTCGCTGTGTCGCATGAAATGTTGTCTAATTTACCAAGATGCGTGGGAGAGAAATTATGCCCAGTACGTAGTCTAAATAAAGTTGATATATATATATATATATAATCAATCCCTCGAAATGTGCTGGAATAATCAAAACCATGGCTTATTATGTGTACCACAGCGAAGTGTTGTTTTACTTTATTCCGACTTTCGGCGATATAATACTGTTGAAAATTTATTATTAGTAAAAATTGTTTAAATCTTACGTATTTTACGTTCTCACGAGGAACACTTGATAAATTATAAAGCGTCAATTCATCGGCCACATCGTTTCCAATAATATAAGAAGGGATCCACTTAAAGATCTACGATTATAAAGTTGAATAGCCTCACATCAAATTCTAACTTTGATATTTTGTTTTCTGGGAGCTTAGATAATTGTAATAGGGTACTTAAGGGATCGGAGATTATTAGAATATTCTTTTGCCTTAAATTTTTTAACTAGCTGCTAGAGCTTTGTAAATTGCAAATAATTCTACTGCAATTCCTGTCCACCTTTATTACATTGTTCATCATTTATCATCAACAGCTCGGTTGATAGGCTATTTATGCGACTACTTACCTATGCATATTTTAAGTATAAGTAGCGTACAAAGAAATTACAATTATACATACACACATCCGGTTGAACCGACTGTAATTGCTTTGTTGTCACGGTACAATGCAGGCCCGCGTGTTTTTTTTTTTTTTTTGTAGTGTACTATTAGCGCGCATATGGTGTTGTGCATGGTGGTTTACAATTGCCTTCCACGTTAATATTAGGATTATTTATATTTTTATTTTCTAATGATGGCATTTTTGCGTCATCGATCCTATTCGAACCCGGTACCTTCGGTGTAGAAGCTCGTGCTCTTAGCCACTCGGCTTTAACAACTCCAATAACGTGCATCAAACCTGCAAATATTTCTTTTTTTATAATAATCGGAGTTATTGTATTTCACGAGCATTAATCGCGATTATAATTTATTTATTACGCGAGAATATATGCACGTATGTGTATAACGTATCATGAATCTTCTTGTATCGTTTTTTTTTTTTTTTTTTTTTTTTGTGCTTGTATCGTTCTTGTCGATGCGTTAGTGTTTATTTGAATTTATAGAATTCATCGAACTTGCACCGTGTTTATGTAATAAGTTTTATTCGTAGTTTCTACAACACGGTTTTGTTCAATAATGTGCTACTAGTTTTTTATCGTATTTACACGTTCGTCGTATATATTTCGATATCAAGACATTGAAGAAAAAAAGGGAAAATATATCGGACACAAAATACGAGACGAAGGCATTTTTATGCTAGCGGTCCGGGGGAAAATAATTGGAAAGACCACAAGAGGAAGGAAGAGGATGGAATATATAACAACCGATCTGGGTATTAATGAAACGTACGAAATAATAAACGCAGCTAGAAACAGGAAAATATAAGACGGCTAAACCTCCTGAAAGGAGACGCAACAAAACGATAATGATGTATCATTTATATACAAACATATCGGAAAATATTGCGCTATATGTAGATGACATTTGCAAGTGTGTGTCTACTATGTATATGAATGTGTACGATGTGGTTTATGACGAGAGTGAACAAAAGATTGTGTATCAGTCGCGTATTATTGCGCTTAGACGTTTTATTTATGTATCTCAATTACTTCAAATCAAACAGATAAATAATCTAAAATTTGATTATAAACCAATTACGCTGCGTATTAATTAAAAGTTTTTTCCATTCATTTTATGACCCCGTTTAATTTATTTTATACGGTGATCGGTATCTAATAGATAGGTAGAAGGTCAATAATTAGAATCGACAACGAATCGCGAATAAAAGATTTTCATCACGACCTTATATATAAAATGTAGTTAGTCGTAAATTTACTTTTATAAGAGCGATCAATTGTTATTAAAAAGAATACATTTTTTTTTTCAATTTTTGTAGAAAGCTTTAAATTTAAACAAATTTCGGTGTAAATATATTGTGAACGGTGCGCATTCATTTGAAAAATTATTTGAACAATACGACTAAATTAATATCGTCTGATTAAATTTTACTCGCGTAGTTGGATCGACAATAAGTATTAACGAGATTGAGGAATTATGGTGATAATAAATCATTATGATCTTTTAGGCGACTTGAAACTATGTATGTTAAATATAAAAACAGTCGCGTAAAAATTTCTTTTTTATTTTTATTAAGAAACAATAAGTGCGTTTGCTGAGTGACCATAGCTTATTATAAATGTAAGAAGAAGCGTTCCAATGAACGCACCTCCATAGCGTCGTACAGTTGTTAGCTAATCGTGGGAACTCAATATATCACGAGGCCATCGGAGTTTTAGTCTTCGCGTACGCGGTAATTGATTTTCTGCTAAGGCTGATAGAGCATTACTATCGTAGGCCAACTTGTTGTGAAATTTTTTATATCTTGTCTTGTTAATATTTTGGATTGTACACTTTGGATACGATTCGTGTTTGATGATTTACAGCAACCCCATAATTAATTCGGATCCATACAGCCAAATGGGTTTTAGTAAGTTGTTATATAGAAGGACTTTGCTTGTAGCATTTAATTTGGATCGATGATCAAGTAGCCGCATCAAAACAGAGTATCTCTTTCGTAGCTTTTGGTTCTTAACAGTTAAATGGTATCTTCAAGTTAAACGGCTATCGAGATAGAAGCCAAGATAGCGGACACGATCGGAGCTATAATAGCATTATTGATACGTATTTGCACGTTCCTCTTCTAGGTGTAAACGTGGCGTGATGACATTTACTGACGTTTAGGCGAATACGGCATTTCATAAACCATAGTTCGAGTAGATCAACATGTTGCTGTAAGGTAGTGGAAGCTTGGACAGGATCTTCATGTCTTGATAGTACTGCAACATCGTCAGCAAATGTAAACAATAGCGTGTCAGGATGCCGGGGTATATCTGCCGTATAGATCACACATAGTATTGGTCCGAGTATACTTACTTGGGGTGCCCCAGCACAGACACTGTAATGGGTGGAGAAAGCGTAGTCTTTGATGCAGAAATATCGTTGTGACAGGTAGTGAAGAGCATGGGGTAAGACTGCCTTTAGTTTGAACAGAAGTCCCTCGTGCCACACACGATCAAATACTTGAGACGCATCTAGAAATATACCAGTACAATACTGTTTTTCTTCAAAGGTTGTTGATATAATATGAACAATACGGTGAAGCTGATGAACAGTGGACTGGTTATTTTGAAAACCGAACCTGTGATCAGGAATCACATTATGTTTGTGTAATATAGGATAAAGGCGTTTTAATAGTAGTTTTTCCCCCTAGTACCTTCCCTAAAAGGGGCAGTAAACTAATTGAACGATATGATGATGCATTATGGCGAGGTTTATTTGGTTTAGATATCATTTTGACCATCGAAAACTTTCACTCAAGTGGAAAGTTACATTTCTCTTAACACCGAGTTATATATGTATGTAAGAAGGATGATGACTCGTTTTTAAGGACTTCGGAGGTGATGCAGTCCCCGGAGTTTTTCTTGTTTGTAAACGCTATATTATATTCTTTACATCGGCTGGACTAAATGGTGCAATAGGTAGAGATAACTGGAGCGGTACATCTAGTTCTTTTAAAATAAGGGCAGAATGTTGGTTATCAGTAATATTCGGATGAGGAGTTAGCACTTCAGAGAGGTATTTAGCGAACGTTTCAGATTTTTGTTCGGGTGATTTAGTCCATGAGCCGTTTTCTAGCTGCAGTGAATGGGAACCTTCCTGATAGTTAAGCATTCTTTTTGCAGCTAACCATAAAGTTTTATTGGCCGCTGACAGGTAAGCTGTGCGGTTTTGAGTCTGTTCGTTTCTGAAATTCCGGGGGCGTGTTTTAAGCAAAGAGCAAAGGGTGTTATATTTTCATACCTAGTTCGATGCCATTCACGTCTGGCCGCTCGTTTATTGTTGATGAGTTGTCTGACGTGAATAGGAACATTATACCGGTGTATAAATTTCGGCGAGGAAAAATAATCGCTAGCCTCCCAAGTGGCATGCTGAATATCAGATGTGATATTATGAACAGCTGTGTCAATTTCATCTGGATTTTTAAGACGCACGTTTAGTGACACTTTTTGGTCTAATAACGTGCGGAATAAATGCCAGTTAACGCGCATGGATGTGCGCCCTAGGTTAAAATGGGGATGTAGATGTACAGTTAGCAATACAGGTGAATGATCGGAACAGTGGTCGTTATTTATTTTGTAATTATGTAATTATTTTGTAGTACACAGTTGAGAAGTTGGATTCCTCGTGGGTTAGTAACTCTACACTTAAATTGTTGATGTTTCGAGTTAAAATCACCTCCTGCAATGAAGTGTGGAGCAAGTTGTTTAAAAAGTTACTGAAACTCATTGGGTGAGATTTTGAACTTTGGACGGCAGTATATTGAAGCTACATTCAGTAACAACGTTAACTATGGTAATCTGAATTGCTAGAGAGCAAACTGAATGTTGGTGTTTGATTGGGTTACGTATAAATATAGCTGTTTCACCGTGTGATTCATCATCAGGATGACCACCTCTATAGGTAATATAATTAGGTACAGAGAATTTGATTTTGCTAGTAAATTGAGTTCCAGTAATAAGTGCAATATCTCTATACGTTTGTCGTGTAACATATGGTTTATTTCTTCGAAGTGCTTACTAAAACCATTTCTATACCATAGGAGGATGAATAGGGATTGTTGTGTGAATGGTCTCATTTGCTAAGTAATCGAAGAATAACATCTGCCAGGAGTGTTGACAGCGGGGAAATAAGAGGATTAATTTTGATCTTTACTTTCCACGATTTTATAATATTATTTTGCAGTGGCGGCTTGTGGTTAAAAATCTAGCGGTTGCAATTACACCGGGCTCCACAACATACACGCACAAACATTTTTTTTTTCACACAACATCGCAAAGTAATATTAATAATATCAAAGTCAACAAAGTATAATACAAATGCAAGAAACTTTTAAAACTGTTATCGGATAAACTAAAAATTATGAAGTTAGATTATCAATCCCCGAGATAAAAAATTGTATTACATAAAACCAAAATATATTAAACATTTATTTCCGCACGAATAAGTAGAAAATTAAAATACTAAAACGAAACAATTCGATAAACTACGTATAATCGTTAAGTATGTTTATTTTTTTACAATTTACCAGAAACAATCCTCTGAAAATGAAATGATTAATTGTCGTAAAAATAATAAAGCTTCCGTAAGTAAAAAATTCTACATATATTAATATCCATCAGTAATAATATGAACTACATAAAGTATAAAGAGGCATTGAAACAATTAATGTACACTGTAAGAGAAAGAATTAGAAATTCGAAGACTAATCTCGAAATGAGATGAAATATAAGTCGTAGGCTCGTTTGTTTGTTAGCCGGTGGTATGCGCACACGACTGTACTCACGTGTTATGAACAACACAACGAGAAAAACCTATTCTGCCACACCAAGTGTTTGTACTTGAAGGATTGCAAGCAGCAGTCGCTAATACAACATTATGTAAATTCATGATTAGTCGCAGAATCACTATATAACGTTGTATACGACTGTCCGATGTCTTGACCAGGTATTGCATCTAATGCGTAAATACCGAGCTAAGCATTTCAAAACTATTTTTTTAAAGATTTTTTACTTTTTACGATATATTCTACAAAAAAATAATTAAAATTCACTTATTTTATTTGAAATAATTAGTAACTATTTTATTGCATTATTAATTTTTATACCGTTCTGATAAATCCTGGTTGTTGTGCAATCATGCAACCTTTATACACGAGCCGCAACTGTTATTTCGAATTTAAATCATAATCGTGTATATTTTAGTAATAAAATTATTTACTTTTAATTTTTAATTATAATTTAAATAGGTTTTTAAATTAATTTTTTTAAAAGATTTTTTACTTTTTACGATATATTCTACAAAAAAATAATTAAAATTCACTTATTTTATTTGAAATAATTAGTAACTATTTTATTGCATTATTAATTTTTATACCGTTCTGTAAAATCCTGGTTGTTGTGCAATCATGCAACCTTTATACACGAGCCGCAACTGTTATTTCGAATTTAAATCATAATCGTGTATATTTTAGTAATAAAATTATTTACTTTTAATTTTTAATTATAATTTAAATCTTTTTTCTTAGGTTTTTAAATTTTTTTCCCTGTTACATTATACGCCGTTAATTGTTTTTTTTTTTTTTTTTAAATCGATATTTTAACCATTAACATGCTGTTACAGTGTAAGCAGCTACTATTCTTATTTATACTTTACACACGTAAGTTGTACTTTGACGTTCATTTATTTCTTTCCGCAAATTACGACCGTCGCTATAAATTATTGATTCTCTTTCGGTTTTCTTCCATTGATTTCATGTTTTCTTAAATTTTATGATGAATAATTTATTTATTAATTTATTTTTCCTTAAAATTTTTAAAACGAATTTACAAACTCGTTGGTGATTTTTGCGTATAACATCTTTTATTTAAAATGACCTGGTTTTTATGTTTATATTGTATAAACAGAATTAATAATAATAATAATAATAATAATAATAATAATAATAATACTTGTGCGTTTTTAAGCTTCGGTTTTACGTAAACATTATTTATCTACGTACGAATGAGAAGACTCCATTATTTTCATACACGTACGTACAGCATACGCGTGAATCGAAAATTGTTGTCTGTTGTATGTCGACGAAAGGATTACAACAGGTGGTTTTTCAGATCGAAATGCGCGCATTCAAAATTGTACAATACAAAACGTTAGTCGTTAATTTGCGATGGTTTCGTTTAAATTTATAAAATTGCGTTCGGTTATTTTATTTTTTATTTTTAGCACTTAGATGATTAATCACCAAATTCCGAGTAATGTTAAATGAAGTAAAATTTTGCCAGGTAATTAAATTAAATTTGATTATAATTTAATTTTTTTTTTTTATCATCTTCAGGAGAAAAAATAACGTTGAAATTATATTCGATTAGTGAGTTACTTTTTACGTTGTATAAATTTTCGCAATTTCGATTATTTTTCTTTAATATATAATTAATTATTTTATTCGCTTATAACTATGACGAAACGATTGTTGACGAATTCGAAGTTATTACGTACTGGATAGATTAATACGTTAATTTTCGTTTACTTTTGAGTATTTAACACGTATAAGATTTTTCTAATTGACTGTATAAATTCCAGTTGATTGTTAAACTAACGTTGACGTAATTGTGTAGATTATTTCCGATTTTACTAAAAAATCTAACAGAAATAAATTTATCGTATAAAACGGTAACCTACGTTATTATACGCTGCTCCAGTTTGGTGTTCGACCAGGCCGTACTAATTTAAAGAAACTCCGGCGACTACAAAATCATCGGTTTAGAGTCATCTTAACTAAGCCGCAACTCGCATTAAAACAATGCATATACCTTCATTTTCCATTTATTAATGATATCGTAAGAACGTGCAACTAAATTCTTTGATTATTGTATTATGTCTGACATTATGATTATAAATAATATAGGTAGGTACGTTTTTTTTTTTTTTTTTTTTTTTTTTATTGGGCTTCCATATCAGTTTACCCATTAAACTATTTATATAGACAAGAAAAAATAAAAAAGAATTATCTTAATATTAACTATATGGGTATGTTACAATTAACAATAAACATATGTATATGTGCATGTTACGTGTGGAGAGTAAGAAAGGAATATTGACAGGAAAAGGAACATTTAGAGATATGAGGTGATTATAGAAGGAGTCACGAGTGGAGCGGTAATATGAGCACTCCAGGAAAATGTGATTTGCGTCTGAGATACAGTGGATATCTGAAGAAGGATGTGAACAGAACGGAGAAGCAACAAGATGCATTTGAAAAAGTGTAGCCGGTAGACGATTCTTTCCAAAACGTAGTATTCTTTATGAGCTGTCTTAATGATAGACAGGAGATCAATGCACGGCGTGTAAACAATAAATAAATCAAGGTAAGTTGTACATTTAGCATAATGATCAGCATGTAAATTCTCTTTAATACCAGCATAACCAGGAATCCATGCAAACTTAACAGAGATACCGGCATCCCGTAAAAGGGTAATGTGATTACGAATTTTAAGTATTATGGGAGAGGAATGAGGATTATAAAGTGAGAACTTTAAGGCCAAGAAACAACTTTTAGAATCTGAAAAAAGTACGGTTATCAGATGTTAAAACATAGATAGAAGAAACGCAGGCGAATTAAACGTGTACTACTTTGAGTATTTCATATACTGCATGTCTTGTTTCTCTCCGAATTTGTAAATTTCATCAATAAACTCTTAGAACACTGAAAATATAATTTTTTAGTGCGCACTTACATAAACTTATACTAAGTTTATTATTACTATGCTTGCATGAGTTTTTTAAACTTTTTATGTTAGTAATTATAATACTTTTATATTCTATATATATATATATATATATATATATATATATATATATATATATATATATATATATATATATATATATATATATATATATATATATTCAAATGAATATATTTATTAATAAAATACATTTTATAGTATGAAATTTAAAATGACAATCCAATTCAATTTTATGTCACTTCAAACTCAACTTATAATCAAAATTATAATTAGAAAAATAATAAAATAAAGTTAATCCAACATTTAATAATTCATTCTTAATATACCATTGTAATTTTTTCAAAATAAAGTTTTAAATAAATATTATTATCTTACTAATATAACAAATTGTAATTTTCTCTCTTGTTTATTACTAATTATTGAAATCGTTAAATTTATCTCTTAATAATTCTCCCATACTATAATCTAACACTATTTCTTTAACATTGCACCCTTGTAATACGTGGTAACAGGTGTGCGCAAAATTACATTATTTTCTGCTTCTGCCATGCCAAATATTTTGAAATATGTTTTAAAACTACCATGGCCAGTGATAAATTGTACGTTACAATAATTGGGGTAAAATGTTTTTGTTTTAAGTCTTTCACTTAAATCTGGAAAGTGTATCTGTAAGCTTATTACACCTGATTCCGCATTTTTTTAATATTATAAAATATAATATTGAATTCAGTTTTAAATTGTTTAACTTTGATTTGTTTACATTTATATATAAATTTCTTCGATTAAATAACGTAAACGACTGAAAAAAATCCCTTTAGGAAATTTGTTAATTTCGATACTTTGTACTTAATAATCTAATGTTTAATAATAGAAATGTTTTTTTTAAGTTTAAGATATTCGTTGCGTCGAATTACAACTATCGAATGTTAATATAAATGAATTGGCTATATTATTTAATTCGAGAATTATGCGAGAATTATTAAAAATGACAAATTTTAAGATTTCTCGTGGTTTCGTTTGCATACGTTTAAAAATACTACTCGAAATACGAGAATAATTTTTATAAAAATCGACGATTAATTCTACGGTGCTTGTACTTATTAATATCATGGTTACCGATAGATGATATTAATTTATTGCGATGAATAGAACACGTATCAAAGAAATTTGTAGAAATTTGTTAATAAATTGATCAATAAGTGGTAGCTGTTGTATATAGATGCACTTTAAATAATGTAAATGAAATTATTTTGTTACTTATAAATTTAATTTTGTTGTTTTTCATGACTGATGCCGGTGTCGGAATATCAGATTTTGTTATTGTCATCGCTTTGCTCATATATATATATATATATATATATATATATATATATATATATATATATATATATATATATATATATCGTGGTTTATTATAATTAACTTTATTGGGTGTTTGAAATTTTTAATATATACATGATTAAGTACGAGCTAACCCGAAAAAAGAATAACATGAAGTGATATTTTGTAATAATTTTTATCGGTCTCCTCCGTTTCTTGTGAAGAATGTGTTCAGATGAAAAATTACTTTTCTTGTTCGTCGTCTTTCCATCGATTAATATCGAATTTTCGATAGTATTTTAATCGATAGATATATTTAAGATAGCGTACATCTCCTACTCGGTGAATTATCCCGTAGCAAATACGTGTTGTTACGTAAGTTTCATTTAAATCATTCGTCATAATTTGATTTTGTATTACATTACGTCATTTATTCGCGATGACGTAATTAAATGACGTAATTTTAGTTTTCGTTTACCATTATATGTTTAATTCTGCTTCTTAAAATTTTGCTTAAAAATTTCAATTACATTTTCTCAATATTATATGACGGTAAACTTAGTACTTGTTTCACTCAAATATAGTATATATCTGAAGTAGAGAAATCTTCTTTATATTCTAATTTAATTTCAGTTATAATATAAAACAATGTTTTCTACAAATTTCTCGCTTTTTTTATAATTATAAACTTTGTCGAATTTCATTTTCTTTTTTTTTTCTTTTTTTTTGGCTTTGTTGCACTATGATTAAATTTTCATTCGATCGTTATTAACATTTTTTAAAGTGTTCTAAAACATTCACACCTACGACAGAAGCGGTAATCGACAAAGCGGCTAGAAGTTGAACTATAAGCGGTGAGCGGCTAAGAGGATGCGGTGTTTTGTTGAGCGGAATTCACTCGTTATCGATGTCTTAAAATTAGTACTACTCTCTGAAAATACTCAGTTTCTACATCACTTAATTTTTTTTTATAAGCCATTATACGCACTATAATAACATTCATTCACAGAACAACGCTTGAACGCCCTAAAAAAATGTTTGAATTCTGCGTCGTGCGGCGCCGAATTTGATCCGTTCGGCAGCGCTTTAACGCTCACGTGTATCGTAACTACCAGATTTTACTCAGCATTTAATTTCGGCGAAATACATAAATCAGCAACGCCGCTTTAACTTTCACCGCTTCTCTGCTTAGCGTTCGTCGTTTCTATCATAGCCGAAGCCTCACCCGTCGGATTTAAATAATAATTCGATATCAAGTTAATATTTATTTAATAATAATAATTAAAGCTTTTAATGTTAGAAAAACAATAACAAAAAATTAAACATGTACCGGATGCTTAAGAAATAAAAACCCATATTCTAAGTAAAGTCTTCCCCAAACCTTGCCAACTCTTTTCAGGCCTAGGCAGTCCTCTCGTATTGTTTATTATGTAAAAATTCAGTTAATCTAGTGTTCCTATTACCAAAAATTGTCAACATCTTAGTTGTTGTTTTTTTTTATCATATGTGCCCACTTATTATCTGTCAGGCTCAAGCCCAATCCCACTTTTTTCTCTTTTATTTATTAACAAAGTTTATTGTACTTGAAAATTTTCTTCTGATAAATCTATTTCTGATCTTTTCCTTTCCTCGTTAAATCTGTACATCCCATTCTGTCTAATCTCTACTCTTCCCTCATTTATTGTAGTTATGAACCATGTTTGAAAGTCATCAATGTTGGAGCAACGCAACTATTGAATACTTCATTTCGATTCACGCTTGTTTGGCAACAATTATTTCTCTTACTTTAATACGTTTTTTATCGATCGAAGAAACACATTGTACTTTTAGATTAAGTTCATTTGGATGTAGGACTAAACTTAATTTCGGATTATATGTTTCGGTTGTTTTAAAATTTGCTCGTGCAGTATTTAAAATCAATTCTAATTGCGATACGTGTACCGCTCATGGAAAAAATTGATGTTACCTTACATAAAACGTATAGTTCAACAACTTGTTGTCTACCAATGTCACTATTGAAACCATAGTGGTATTGCTCCTCTTGAACTTTGACTAGACGTGGTTGCAAAAAATAGGAGGTCCAAATCGATTAATGATAGTCGACATCTGTTCTGCAAGGACTGGCTGAAACAAGATTTTTGTCTAGGCGCTGGAAAATTTAGAATATATTAAGAATATGCACCGCATGTACAAACCACAATCTCTACGGATGGAGTTCAGAACAGTAATTAGTGATTTCTGTGTCCCAATAGACAAATGTGAACATGCAAGTTTAAATATGGCTGTATTGACACTAATTTAATAAATTTTATATTGCACGAATAATGAGATACAGTCGACCGTTTATGCGATAGTAATAATCAATTTTATTTTTGAAAATCTTATTTTTACAAGTTATAATATCTAATTGATTACATTTATATTACACATTCGCACTGCTTATTGTTTCCTTCTCCAACACGTTTATTTTTTAACCTTTTAAAAGTTTTCCAGAATTTTATCGCTTGAAAGAGATTAATAACGATAAATTTTTAGTTTAGCGCCGATTTTGTTGTGTTTGTTGTCCATACTGGTAATTATTTATTATAGCCGCGTATTTTCCCAGTAACTATCCGATCATTGAAGTTTAGATATTATTTTCACATTCGTTAAAGTACCATTTCCTTGCAAAGTTAATTTTGCACGCAATGTAGGTTTATACAGGGTAACCCAGAGAAGACGGACGGTTTTGTTTTTTTGAATAGCGCAGTTAGTAACACTGCTACAACACGAACCGCGTACTCCACATTTAGTTTACACACGAGAGATTCGTTTTGATCCAGTTTCAGTTATCATGGCATCCTATAATGTGGAGCACGCGTTTTGAATGGAACGTTATTTTCGTCGTGAATCGATCACGACAGTGCAAAGAGAGCTGTACCACTGGTAATAACACAGGAATTTAAAAGTACCGACTATGCACAACAAAAACTTTTTCTGAAAATAATCGGGGACGAAGAGATCGATTTAAATAATCTTTTGATGAGTTATAAAGCTCATTTTCAGCTACTCGGATTCGTAAACAAACAGGACTGCCGCTACTGGTCCGGATCTAATCCGAATTCAATCGAACAGAAGCCGACACACAGTGAGCGAGTAACCGTCTTGGCTGGAGTGGGGAATAGTAGGATCTTATTTTTTCATTAGTACTGTCAACGGAACGCTCTATATCCAGATTATAAACTCGTTTTTCTTCCCTCACTTCGTCTTCGTCGTCTGGGCAGTACATGGTTTCAGATTGGGCGCCACGCTCGGCAGATTTGTCCGTTCAAGACTTTATTCCAGGAGATATCTTAAGAGCCGCGTTTACGAAACACGTCCACGAGATCTGGAAGACCTAAAAACTCGGATTTCTGAAGAAATTCAAAAATTCAGCGGCCTGTGATCGAGAAAGTGTCCGAAGATTTTGTGAAAAGACTGAATGAATGTTTTTTTGCAAATGGCGGTCATCTGAACGATATTGTGTTCTACAATTGATTGTAAGCTAATCTCTCGTTTTCCTACTGTAAATAAAATTTCATTTAAAAATTTTCGTCTAGTAGTTTTTGAGTTATTAAAAAAAAAAAAAACAAAAAAGCCATCCTTCTTCCCCGGGTCATCCTGTATATATAAATTGCTAAGTATATTTTAACTTAATATCTGATATATATATATATATATATATATATATATATATATATATATATATATATATATATATATCGTAATCTAGATTCTTGCTATAACTACTTTTTCTTTTACAAAATGTAAACCAAATTGTTTAAATGCTTTTATATAATTAAAGAATGTATTTATTTCCGATGTGTTTAAAGAAAAATACTTGCTTTACAAAATTCGTATATATCTTGCACACCTTATCAACTTAAAATTAAAAATCTATAGATTTTTCATTTTTAATTTTATACGGTACTAATAAGTTTTTTTCGTGTGGCTGTCAAGAGGAAAAATATGTTGGAAAATATTTCCATAAATTATATTACTTATTTTTTTGTTAGTCGGCTAGTCATTATTATCATTTTTTTCGTATTTGTAATGTACTTAGAATTTTCTCGTATTTTTTTTTGTTTTTTATAAATAAACTTATCTAACGTAAATTTTAATTTCGCGTGTCATCCTCGGCGTTCACCATAATATTCTCTCGCCCAGTGTCTTTCATACTATGGAAAAACAGTCTCTCAACCTGCCTTCTTCTCCATTTTTAAGGACAACTTGTTTTTCACAGTCAAATTTAATTCTTTTCCTCCATAAATCGTCGGTTCCTGCTCGGTAATCTAAACCTTATCCTCCCTCGTTCCTCTAACCGTAGTTCCTGCACGTGGTCCATAAATCTAATTAAATTTAATTTAATCCTTGTGATACTTTTTTTACGCTTACGTAGTTTTTATATGTTGTCAGTTGATTGCATTCATCAAAATAGATTTAAGATATGTGTGTTTAATTTTTTTCTTAATTTTTTGAGGTGTTTTTAAATTGTTTTTTATCTTAAATTAAATTATTTTAATTTAGTTATCAGGTTAAAATTACTAATGGTGTCCCATCTATTTTAATTATTGCACTATACAGCCAGAGTTTCTTTAATTTAACTTATCGTCCAATATATTTTTTATACTTGGAACCCATTATACTTACGTTTAATTTTTTTATGGTCTTTCCATGTGAGACTTCTACTATCGAAATATTAATCCTGTATATTTTACACACATCTTTTTTGCGACATAACCTGAACACCGCTAGAAGATATTTTGAACGTCCTTAGCGTAAAGTTGACGTTCACGCGCGTTTATTTGAATTCTCTAATTTGCTATCAAATTTTTTACGTCTTTCGGGCGGTTTTGTAACCTCTCTCTCTCTCTCTCTCTCTCTCTCTCTCTCTCTCTCTCTCCATATATATATATATATATATATATATATATATATATATATATATAATATCATTAACATGATAAAAAATAAATAAAAAATATAAAATAATCTTAATATTATATGTGGAAGGCAATGGCAAACCACCACGCACAAGACCATATGCGTACTAATGTAGTACACTACAAAAACACGCGGGACTGCATTGTGTCGTGACAACAAAGCGCTTACAATCTGTTCTCTCGGATGTGTATGTCTATCTTATTATTATTACATTGTACAAAATATGTATAGTTATGTAGTCGCTTACCTCCGATATGGAGACTGCACATAATGATGATTTTATATACATATATATATATTATATATATATATATATATATATATATATATATATATATTCATCACATACTAAGATTATTTGATGATGTTAATAAAATGTGTGAAACGTCCTATCTTCCCTTACCAACAGATCGTGAATATTGAATAAAGTATGAATATGTTTTATTCTAATTTTGTCGAAATTTCGTTGATTAACAGTTGCCGGTTTTCTTACTTGGATTTGTTTCGATTTACAATAAATGTTGGCCGATGGGAATAGGAATTGAGTTAACGGGGCAATAAAATTTTGGACAATTTTGTTTGTATGTGCGTGTGTGTTCGGAGAGTGTAATTGAAGTTCTATATTTAACTAGATCAGGAAAAAAAATTATTACAGGAAAAAAAGTTCTGAAAAGTTATTCCTTCGTGCAAAAGATTGTACACATTTTTGTGTAAACGTAATTATTATTTTTCCTCCTCTTTTTCTTTTCATTGAATTTAGCCATCTATGGACCACGTGATAAAACAACAAACTTCCTTCCCAGTATTTCTTCACATATGCTTTTTCTTCCTATCGTTTGTCCATCTGAAAATCATGATTTAAACGTGTGTGTGCGTGTATATATATATATATATATATATATATATATATATATATATATATATATATATATAATACAATACCGTTGAAAAAACTGGCCATAAGCAAACTCAGCACTTCAGTCGATTGCGCTTTCATCAAAATCAGCTAACAACATCACTGGTATATACGGATGCGAAAATAGATTAACTGAAAAAGTTATACTTAGTCAATTACAAAAGCTCTCTTCAATAAATAATATTCTAATTGAGGAACGATTTGGTTTTAGAACCGGTCACTCATGTGTGCATCAGGTTGGCAGAATAGCCGATTATATTACAGACAATTTCAATTTAAATAAGAACACTTGTTTATTATTAATTGACATTGAAAAAGTATTTGACAAGGCACAACACGATTTTATACAAAATGTCACAATTTGTAAATCCCACAACATATTTGGTTAAATTGATACAATCCTGCCTAAATAACAGTTTATTTTACGTGTCTGATTATTCCTACATACTCGCTTTGAAAACCTATTATGCTTGAATTCCACAGATGAGCGTGTTGGGCCCTTACTCTTTCCTAATCCTGTTAAGTGATATGCCCAAAATTCCATTCATGAACATTGCTCTTTATGCCGATGATTTAGCCTTATTCTGTAGCTCCTATTGAACTGACACGATATTTAATAGACTACAAAAAGCCTTTGTCATCATTTGTAAGTACTACAGGCGTTGGAAGTTAAAACTAAACATTGAGAAAACGGAGACCATCCTCTCCATTAGAAGGCATCCGCTACCTATACCGGTTATAAAAATCAATGACCATCACATTAAATGGACTAAATAAGTTAAGTACCTAGATGTCATTATGGATTCCGGTTTATCTTTCAACAGTCACACTAACCACGTCATAGATAATGCACATAAAGCTATTCGAAAACTATTTCACCTATATTCACCCGCATATCCCGCCTCACGGCCACAAATAATAACTTATTATATACAACTATCTTTCACCCCATTTTATCTTATGCGTGCTCTGTGTGGAGTTCAGTTTTCAACAGCACTTATAAGAAAATGCATCTATTACAAAACCATTGTTGCAGAATCAAACTAATTGCCAACAGATATACACCAAAATTAATGACATGCATTCCGCATCTTAACTTACTTATTTACACACATTGGAAAACTTTCAAAACAATTCTCTGATAACTGTAAAATACACAACAACAAATTCATTCAAACCATAGTGGATTACGATATGGCCGGCCTACAAAATAGATATATACTCGTTATAAGCACCGTCGTCTGAAGCACAGATTTTTAAGTTAATTCTAATGTTGAATATTGAGTTATTTATTAAGTAATCTAGCACATTGTAAATAGCTAAACTGCAATTCAGCAATATTTCGTTTATCTTTGTTTTTTTTCTTTATTTGTATTTTTTTTTTAATTTTTCCTGTAATGTTTAAATATTACATTATATATAATGTATTATCATTTTTCTTATTTTATTTATTGTCATGGTAAATTTTGTGGACTTGGCATCAATAGTTTTATAATGTAAACAATTATATAACAAAGATATGTATTTTTTTTTAAATTTGTTTGCGGGTTTTATAAATTTTCCCCCGCTTATCATACTTACGTTTAAACTATAGTGTTGTTATTTTAATTTTAATACTGCGGTCTAAGGCTCATGCCGGAACTCTACTATGTAAACATTTGTGTGTACACGTTGTAATTTGATAAAATACATTTTTCTTTCTTTCTTTCTTTCTTTCTTGGACCGAAAGTATTTCTTATAATTTTTCTATCCTTTCTTTCTAATATTTCAATTTTATCAATGTTATTTAACTCTAAGCATTCGGCTGTATATAAACATTGCGGTTTAATAACTGCATTATAAAGTCATTTTGATGAATAACCTCGCTTAAGTATCTGAAATTTTGTTACTTTTTTTGACTATCCCATATTTTATGCGTATCGAGGCGAAATTTCAATGTTCGTCATATTTTCTGTTTTCTCAAACGAAATCTGTAGATCGGTTTTTTCGGCTATTAATCACTTTACCGTGAATATTAAATCTTCCGGGAATATTGTCAAGTCCTTTGCAAACGACAAACAATTAGGATTTTTTTAAATTATTATTTTTGAATTACTCGAAATATTTGTTAATTTAGTTATAAATTTTTCACGCGCGTATTTAGTTTTATCATATTAGTTTTTGAGACGTGTTGTGTTCCATATACGGTACGAAATGATTCGAGGAGTACGAAACATTGTTCTGCGTACAATGTTGGTTTTTGGATGATATTGTGGCTAATTTTTTTAGATGATTGTCGATAATTTTTTAAGAATTATATATAAACATTTTTAAAATTGAGTAGAAGTTCTATTTCAATCAGATTTCGTTCATTATGAAAAAAATAAACAATTTTGTTAACATTAAACATTTATGTACGACATAGGGCTTGTGAAAGTGTTATATTGTATATCAGTTACGGCTTTGTTATTTATAAGAGATTTAAAAAAAATATTAATGCAATAAAAAATATTCCTATTTTGCTCGTAATTATTTTTACAACATTCTTGCTTTCTCTCTAAAGTATTTTTCGAAAAAGACTGAATGTACGTGAACAATTTTGTACTTAACGATACAATTTAATCGATTGTGTATTCCTTTCTGTTTATTTATTGTATTTAACTGGTTATCTAAGTATTACTTTCCTCAATTAAGTTTAATTTATGTTTGAAAGTATTAAAAGTTCAACAATATTTCTCGTATGCGTCACCGCGTTTTTTTGTTTTAATGTGATATATAAGTATATCATATATAAATGTTTAATATATTCAGATGTGGTTTTTTTTGTATGATTAAATAAGGTATTTTTTTTATAATCGTAATATTTGTTTGGTTATCTAATTTATTATGTTTTGATCGTTTTTCGTTATTATAAAAAGATTCCGAAGGACGGACGCAAATTGACGATATAAACATATAAGTATTTAACAGTTTTATAATATATTTATAATAACATATCAGTGGCAGTAATGTACGCAGAAGTCAATAAATGATGGCGATTATATACCGGTGTTCGAATAAGTTGATGTTTGCCTTTTATTTTTAAAGTACTTATTTTTTAAATATAAAAACCGTTTTATGTAATATAAATGTATATAAATATATTTTTTTCTTTTCTTAATTTCAGTCTCCTAGTTCTCCACTGCCTCATCATCATCAAAGAACCAAATCAAGTCCTGATCAGATCTCACATTCCGTATCGTTACCTCCGGAAGGTATGATAATACTATATATATATTTAAATATTTATAAAGTAATAATCGTATTAATATTTTATTTTACACGTATTACGAATAATAATTTCATTATATGTTCATAAAAATAATAAACAGTTGCTCCCAGATTAGTTTCTTCGGAATCGTTAGGCGATTTACCGTTGAAAACATCTAAAGGCGGAATATCTTGGGATGTTGGTTCTACATTACCGCGTATTCCTCCAGGAACACCTCCTCCGCCATATATAGGCTTCAATAAAAAGTCTAGACATTCGTCTAATTGTCCGGCGTTATCATCGAATCCAATATCGCAAGATGAGTTAGATGATTCTTTGAGAGAAAATAAGGTATTATTATATTTACGTTTGTCGTGTTCTGCGCTCGACATTTAATAATGTCGTGTAATATCGTATAAAAATGAAACTTAAATTTCGCGTTGAACTCATCGAAATCAGAAGCGTATTTGTCAATGTATTTTATTCTGATCTATTTTGATCGAGTATTCATTTTTATACATTAAAGTTGAATGAGACGAGAAATATATATACGTTGATTTCTGTTAAATTGAGCCATAGAATATTTGTATAAAAATGCCGTCAAGCAGAAAATTGCGCGTTTGATTAATATCCGAACTAATTTAAACGTAATTGCTAAAATTTATTAAATACACTAATAAATAAATTAACGCATAAGTTATAATAAATTATAAATTTCCGAATATGAAGTAATCAGTGATTCTTACAATAAAATACAGGAGGTAACGCTATTTTGATAGTTATGGGATCATTCGCGTTATTAATTTTTAACGCAAAATTAGTAATTAATGACTCCTAAAATAAAATACAGTCGGCACCATTTTAATTGTCTTAGGATCGTTACTACGTATGTAATTAGTTTTTGGTTGAAAATTATAAATTTTAATACATCAAGTAATTAAAAAGTTCAGATCTACTTCGGGAGCTTCTGCATTTAAGATACAATTACAAAATAACTCAGAGTGAAAAGAAAAAGTAATGTTTGCGCGCAATACTGCCTTTGTAGATAATTTTTAACGTGTTCGTATAAATATTTTTAGAATTAAGACGTTTCGTGTTAGTCGAGTATCTTTATTTTGAATTTAAACAATTTGCTTGTGAAAGAATTCGTACATTTATCATTATCATTTTAAAATTAAAACAAACTATAAACTGATGCGAAATTTATTAGTTAGAAATTCATATTCTATCAGTTTATAGTGTTATTATTAAAACTATTATTTTTAACATTAGTACATTTGTTAAAAAATTCTATTTGAAGAAACGAAAATATTATTATTCCGAAAATTACTGTTATATGTTCTTTTTAATAATGTGCTTACCGATATCTTAAATTTGGCGTTACTTACCGGTATCCCTGTTTAAAAAATATATATATATATATATATATATATATATATACGTATGTATGCACGAAGAAGTGTAAAGGTAACCAATAAAAATTTAATAAATTACAAACGTCTATAATAATAATGATATTTACAAAAATCAAATTCATATTTATAAACCAGGAATATTTTAAAAAAATGAAAGGTTATATCATAATGATCTTGTTATTTTTTTTTTTTTATATAATCTATAATAATTATCTATATTATACTTATTTAAATTGTATGTCAAATTTTAAAAATTAATTTTTGTTCCCGATTTTAGGCTATGTTATCGCTCGTCTGGTCGAAATAAAAAGGTTACCAAATAATAATACTAATAATAATAATAATAGCGATAATAAAGTTTAAAATAATAATAATAAATAAACGATTTCATACTTTTCAGGCTGGAATGTTTATTTAGCTTTACTTAAAAGAAATTAAGTCGTAGGAAGACATCGTGGAGTTGTATAATGATCTGATTTTTTTCTTCTTACGATTGTTTCGATTATACTTATTTAAATTGTATATCAAATTTTAAAAATTATTTTGTTTTTCGATTTTAGACTATATTATCGCCCGGTTGGTCGAATGAAAGGTTACCAAATAATAATAGTTTGATCAATAGCAGTATTATAACTCAACATCCAATTATATCCATGGAAGATGATGACATGTCTGATCAGGAAATGGTAAGTATAATTTTCTTTTTTAAATTAAGTTTTGTTTTTAATACATGTTTGTTTTTTTTTAAATAATTACACAATTTGCTTATATTTTTGAAATTTACGTAAAATTTTGGAATACAAAAACCAGTTGGCACTTGCGTTTACAGGATTATACACGTGTAACGTCTTTCTTTTAGCATGTTACTTTTCATTGTTTGAAAATCGTTTGTGGCGCTACTATTTTTTTCACAATAAATGAAAACATCGAAAATTAAGTGTAGCCGATCGTCAATGTGTAAAATCGCAAGAAAAAATATTCTTACGAAGAAACGACAGTTGAATTCGGTTGCTTAAATGAAATAATTTTAATAAAATATAAAAATATTCATAGAACAAAAAAATTCGAACCGGCTGAAATGGAATTCTCTTATCCTTTTGGAATTTTGAACTAATTTTATTATTATTAATTTTTCTAAACGTTTTAATGAAAAACTTTGAACATTTTTCGTTCTAATGAGATGAATAATTAAATGGACCAGAAATTTTATTTATTATCGTAACGAAAATATTCTTAATATTATTTTATTTCTTAAAATTCCATCGGATTCGAGTTATTTATAGTATACGTGTAGATGAATCTATGTAAAATATGTTTTCTAGAGTAATCTGGAAGATCACGGACCTTTCAAAAATTTCACTAAATTGCAAGAACGAAATGCTCATCTAGCTGTATTTTTAAATTACGTTATTTCTAATAGCGATCCTTCTAGTTTGGTAAGTATTATCGATGAATATGATAATAACGAAATCGAAATCTATGCGATTCGATTAAAGTCAATGCGGAGATTTAAAGAAGCAAGTTAAAAATAAACACAATTTATTCGTCAATGAAATATGGAATAATTTTCTGAATTTTTGCTTAATAAATTATATTACTTTCGCATTGTACGATAGAAGTTACAACGTTAAAGTTAAATTTACAGTCAGTTTAGCGAAAGCAGAAGTTAACGTATTAAAAAAAAATGTTCAAATTATCGTTATATAATACCTGATCTTCAATCTTTGTTAACTTAACTAATTCCTCGATAAATGTTTGATAATATTTACATCATCTTTAATTAGTTTTAAAGATAAATTATTAATTTACAGTATACACACTTCGAAATTGACGTTAGTGAAAATTAAAAAAATCATTCAAAATAGAAAGGAATGAAAAAACCCCATAGGAAATAAGACACTTCGTAACAAACGTTGAACATTCGTCATTTCCCGAGCAAATTCGAACTCGTTTCAGTTGATTGTCAAACACCTCCTTCAATGTCACCACAGAAATTTAAAAAGTTGCGCGGTTATAAATATTATTTAGATGATTCCGGAAAAAAATCTAGATGTGAGATTGGGTGATTTAGCCGGCAGTAATATTTTGCTTTTTACCAGAGGATTCTGTCTCCCGAAAATTCCCTAAGCTATTCCATTATCTCCGTCGACACATACAGATTCGCAACATCCTGATGAAAATAAGGGAAGTACTCATCTTCTTTCGGTAATGCAATAAAATCTTGAATTCAGCATTAATGGTTTATGTCAAGAAAATTGCTCAAACAATTCGTTTTCTGCTCATCGCGCGCTATACCACACGTCGATTACGAGAGTTTTGAAGTTCTTAACAATTCGTAGCCACATCGTTTATCAGTTTATTAAATTAAAGTTTACCGTAAAATTTTGTAAAATCGCGATTCCGTAATACCATTTTATCGCGAAAAGCTTTGCTTGCTGTGAAAACGTCATTTGCGATTACAAGCAAGAACACTACTTTAAACGATATAATAAGCGTTTGACTCAAAAGCTTAATTTAACCGTTGAGTATACTCTACCGTTACTATCTAAATAAATTTGGTTGGTTACTCTTACGGTTGCTGTTCAGTGTAACCATTTTGAGAAATTTCCGCTTACATCAATTATGACACACACTATATATAATATATTTACATTAAATAACATTCGTGTAACTAATAATAATATAGAGGAAACTGTTCAAACGGTATCACGTAGTAAGAGTTGCTTGTACGAAAATTGTTAATAGTATATTATCGTTATTGCGTTCTCTCGAATAGTAATATTATGATATTTGAGTACGTGTCGATACATAATCATATACGTTTACAATATTATTTATAATTCAGTCACAGTATATTAGCGGTTACCGAGATTACTGTACATCATAATATGATGTTTTTATTTAATTTTTAAAATCACGACGTCGTTATAACATCGGTAATAATCATTAAAATGATAATTGAAGTTTTATATAATTATATGTTATTGTATTATTATTTTTTAATTACGACGTATTAAATTGCGGTGAATTTAAATTGAAAATATTCGTTAAGATGGTAAATGTAAAATTCGGTAAACCAATGTTTTTGAATGAAATATAAATTTTATATTTACTAATCACTAATGGATTCTATAATCATGATCATTGGATTCGTATTATTCGTTGCTGAACACCGTGACTAGTTGATTGTACGTTATTTGTATATAAAGTAGGATACGCATCAATTACATGCGACGCATATTATGCTATATGGAGTGGTATACCACTTTTTCTTATACTTTTATGGCACTATCTAAGGATTAACAGTCGAATTGAGAACTCAGTCATATATACTACGGTCGGAAATTTATATATATATATATATATAATTATGTCAGTGTTTCGTTATTCTGCTTATTCATGAAAGAGAACGAAAATACTTGAATCATTTGTACAAATAGTAAAAATTTATAGCTTCGATTTTATTATAATTAAGCGGTGTATTTTTTGCTTTTGTTTTAGTTTTTTTTCCTATTTTATTTTTTATCACTATTGTAACTGCAACACAGTTTTTTTTGTTTTGTTTTATGCTATTCATTAAACCGTATGTTGTGATCTTGCAATGTTTAGAAATAACTACATTTTAATTCACAATCATTTGTTTTGTTGAATCAACGGTTCCGCGAGCACTTCTTTTCTTTAATGATAGATTGTAATATTTTTAATTTAATTTGCCACGTACACACGCGTTTATATACTATTATAATCGTCAAATATGAATGACCTAAACGACGCACGTAAGGTTAAACGCTGATCATTAGACAGGTAGATTAGAAAAGAATTACGCGGATATGTGGAAGCACTGCGTTACGTTAAAATGAAACTAGTCGGACGTGTAGCACGATAATAGATAAACCAAGTATATTAGAATCAGAAGCGGTAAAGTGACAGATTGTTAACTTGTTGGCAAGATAACATGAATGGAGTAGTGAGAAAAAGTTTCATCCAAAAATTGAAGGGTGGTGACGTAGCAAAGACGTAGTTCGAATTTAAAAAAAGTTACATTCATCAGCAGAGTGCTATAAGTTAATGGTACTTATACGCATTTTATATATATATATATATATATATATATATATAGTCGTATATTGATCATAATTGACCGTCGTGACCATTATATAGCAATAAAATTCCTCCACAGTTGTCGATCATCCGCTGTACCAAATCTGATATTGACAAATTAACACGTCGGCATATTTGTTTCGTCCATCGGGTCATTGGCCGACCTTTCCTTCTATATCCGTTCATTCTGCCTAGTGTAACTATCCTGTCTAAGTCCCGTGCACACATTATATGACCGAAAAATTTGTGACAGTCGTTTATCTATATTAAGTCGTTTGATGATCGAAACGTTAGTTTGTTTATCGTACCACCTTATTCCTAGCATTATGCGCCATCATTTCATTTCAAACGCATCAATATGTTGCTGATCCGTGGAGTTTATTACCCATGTTTCGGAACCATAGGTAAAGATGGAGAATACCAGGGAGCGAACAAGTTGTATTTTTGTATAATTATTGATATTACCATCCCGCCAGATACGTTGCAACTTATTCATAGCATTTAGACTCATCGTAGATCGTCTGTTTATTTCTTTGCTTGAGCCTCCTTTATTGTTGATCCAGATATCTACATATTCAAATTCGCTGACGATTTCATATCCGTCTAATTGTTGTGAAGTATTAGATATGTTTTCATTATTATGATCCACTATCATAATTTTTGTTTTATTTTTGTTTATACACAATCCGAATTCATGGCTTACTGTCGTTAGTTTATTTAAAGTTGTGCTTAATTCTTCCATAGATGATGCAAAAATTGCCGTGTCATCGGCATATCTCAAATTATTAATTTTGACGCCATCAATTGAAATACCTCCTTCCTCTACGGTAAGAGAACGTCGCATTATATATTCAGAGAGTATGTTATATAAAAGTGGCGATAGGATACATCCTTGTCTAACACCTTTTGATATTTTGAAAGGTTTATACAAATAATTATCTGCTCGTACTCTATTATAATTATTTTCATAAAGTGATTTTACTAGCATTATGAGGTGGTTTGGAACACCCATTTCGGACAAAATTATCTATAGCTTGTTCCATATGACGCTGTCAAAAGCCTTCTTATAATCTACAAATGCTATACATACAGGTACGTAATATTCTCTGGCTTTTTCTATAATTTATTTCACTTTCAAAATCTGATTCCGCGTGCCTTTTCCTATGACAAAGTCGGCTTGTTCTTCAGGAATTTGTCAGTTAAGATAAGACTTTAAACGCTCATTTATTACCCATGTGGAATGAGGGCGATTGTATGATAGTTATCGCAACTTTTTATAGATCCTTTTTTATGTATCGGTATTAAAATTGACGTGGTCCACTGGCGCGGCCATTCACGTGTATTCCATATTTTACAGCATAATTTGGTCCTCGCCTTCAACTTTTCCATTTTTTAGCTTGGCAATCGCTTGTTTTACTTCATCGCGTAAAGGCATAGGTTATTGTTCAAAATTATTGTTCTTCATTTGTGCTGAATTGCTATTTGTATTTCTATTTACATCTGTATACAATTTTTGACAGTAATCACGCCAATGTTCCGTTATTTCACGTATATCCGTTATAATGATCCAGTGTTGTTTACAATGCCCCATGATTTGGCTTTAAATTTTTAAACATATCTTTATTTTCATTCGTTTCCTTGTGAGCTTGTATTTGTTCACATATATCTCCATAGTATCTATTCTTATCCTTTCTACATGCGCGTTGGATATCTCTGCATAATTGCCTATACTCCACATCATTACCATGGATTTTTGCATTCCTACGTCTTTCAATTAATTTTATTGTGTCATCAGTTATCCAGGGTTTCCTTTTCCGTATACTCATCTGGTTTGATTAATCTTTTTTTGCCTTTTTGATCGCTGAGGTCAATTTCAGCCAAATATCATTAGGCGATTCACAATTTCGATTGTCTTGGTCAATATTGTTAGTTATTTCGGAACAGAAAGCAACTGGATCATTTATTATCGTCCTATCTTTACGGGATGTGCATATAATTCTTTTCAATCGCATTATAAATTTCACTGCTACTAAATTGTGGTCAGTTCCACATTCAGCGCTAGGATATGCTGTAGCATCCAATAATGATGATTTCCATCTTAATCTCACCAGTATGTAATCTATCTGGTTTCTCGAAATTCCAGATGGCAATTTCCATGTATATAATCGACGTAGATGTTTTTTAAAGCCAGTATTTGTTATATATAGGCTATTTGTAATACAGAATTCTAATAGTCGATTACCCCTTTCATTTCTTTTTCCTAATCCAAATTTACCTATTACATTATGCAAACTGTTCTCTTTCGCAGTGTCACGGATTTTGCGTTAAAATCGCCTAAAATTAGCATAGGTTCTTACGGATTCTATTTATAACATTTTGTAAGTCGATTAAACCATTATGTGATTCTTGCCATACGATTGTCCTAACTTGAACCTTACCGACATTATTTGCCTTCCGCTCCTAGAAGGTATTGGTAACAGCTGCTTCCCTGTACCAAGCCCCTTTGGATGAAAATCCTAACCGCAAGGCAACGGTTTGTTACTGAGGAGGTAACGATTTAAGGTTTTTACGGCGACCTCATCCCGTCGAGGAAGGGACATTCAGAGGATTTTTGCAGACTTTTAGTAGGCAGGTCCTCAAGCTGTCCATCTGCATCCTCGTGTCTCTCTCTCTCTCTATATTATATATATATATAAATATGTATTTAGATAACATTTTATTCCTTGCATATAAATAAAATTATTTATAATTTATTTACATCTTTTACGATTCTTGTTTATTTTGCAGTTGTTTTATTTAATTACGAATTTGTACAAAGAAGGAAAAAGTGCTGAAATGAAAAAATGGGCATACGAAATTCATTCGAGTTTTTTAGTCCCTGGCGCGGTAAGTCAAAGTATTTAAAATATTATTTTAATTTCGGGATGTATTACGTATTTAAGACTAGTTCGAAAAGATTGTTCTATGTTTAGATGTTGTCTCGTTTAGACGTCAGTGTCCTTTAAAATGTGTCGTTAAAGCGCGTGTTTGTCTAGGAAAAACAAATAAACACAAATTAAGGTTTCTTTTATCAAACGTCCTTTATAATTAAAAAATGATCATCTGATTTGAAACAGATCGATCAATGCCATTTTTTTTTTGTTTATGTAGGTGGCACAAATATCTATGAAATTAGGTCGTTATTTCATTAATTTCAATTGATATTTTAAATTTCGATACGCGCATGTTACGAAATATCCGCACCTCGATATATTATTATCGATATGTTTAATTGTGCCTGAAATATTTTCTTTAATTTTCATATAATTAAATGAATTACTGTTTTAATTTACAGCCGTTAAGACTGAGTAATGTAGATGAAAATATTGCGAGAGAAATAGACGAAACGTTGCTTAACGATTCCGATAAGGAAGAAGAATTGAGAAAGGTACGTTGTATTTTTTTATCGTTGATATTTTACCGGCTGCCTATAAATGTCGTATTCGATACAAGCGAAAAATGATTGTCGGTGTTAGTTGTCGATGTAAACGAGAAATTTAAACTGATTACTAATATAATGAAAAATGTAATGGTACATGATTTGAATAATTAATTGTTTTATAAAAAATTTCCAAATATGACGAGTAAAATACGAGTACATAAAAAAAAGTTATGAGTATACACACATTTTTTTTTTGGCGATGAAATATGCTTTAAAAAGGCACGGTAAATGTAAATAAAAATAATGGGAAAATACAAAAACAAATTTACATAATAATCACTCCGGTTGGAAGAATTAATAAGAAGATATCAATCAAAACTATCCTAGGAATAAGGGCTTCCAATAAAAACACTAGAAGACACTCTTCATCGAGTCATATATATGAAACATACTGCGGTACGGATTATGAATAGCCAAACGCATAAAAGAGTAGAGTCCCTCGAAAATTAGTGTTGTCGCGAAATATAGAAAATATGTTGGGAAAAAGAAATAACGAATGAATAAAGTTTTCAAAAACACGAAGAAGGCCAATAAACGAATACAGTAATCAAATAATAAATAACGTAGGAACAACTAGTTTGTAAACCTAAAAAGAAGAGCATAATGTTGAGTTTCATCACTGGGATTGTGATTCATAAAAGTTATCCACCAATCTACGAATTAAGGATTATTATTCCGGTTCGATCTATGGCAAGTATGTGTTGTGATTTTAATTATCCAATTGTCCCTTATTTTCGCGTTTGTATCATTAGATTAGATTTTGATTAATAAACAAACAACATACTGCCTCCAATTTCGATTATTGTCATTATGTGTTTTCCCGCATATTTCGATATACTGCTTCACGATATCGTTTGTAAATTATTATTTATTTCTATTCTTAGTCGACAACCAATATGATCCTCGAATTTATTCTAACTTTTTGAATTGTATACTGATGATCGATCGCTCCTTTGTATCGTTATTTTATCATAATTCAATATCCCACGAGACATACTTCTTAGAACTTGATTTTCGATTAATTCTCATCGATAAATGCTGCTAGCGCTCCTTTTCATGTATAAGCTCTCAGAGATTTGCAGTTCTAAGTCGTCGATGTTTCATTTAATTTTCTAATTTGTTAAAATAATTTTAGAAAACTGTATGCAGTAAATTTATAGCTCTTCATTTTCCTCTTGATTGTGTATAAAGGCGACCAAATTTCGTACATGTTATACAATTTGTTTCTTTTTTGTTTTTTAATTCTATTTGTGCCTGTTTTTAGCACTTTCTGCATTTTCTTCGAGCAACTGTTGCTGTTCTCAATTATTCTGAAATTTTTCTAGAAATTCGTGTACTTTCAGATTGTCATCATCAAATAGGTACAATGTACTCTTTTTGCTACTGCTTTATTAATGTTACAAATCGTCAAAGTTTTAAAGGTTACAACCGCATTAATCAATTCCTTCTTTTACGTTGTCTTTTTATTATTATTATTATGTGACGGAAAAATTTCCTGCCAAGTGTAGTCCGCAAGAATCCATATCTCCTACTAATGTTAAATGTGAATAAACACATTGATTTTCTTGTCATTCCGCGTGATTTTATGTCAGAGTGGTGTATTCCATACAGAAACCTTAACCCCGAGTTAATGCCTTGCTATGAAATGGCAAGTGCCATATATTTGCACAGACGACCTTGACTTGCTAGTGTGTACATTGCCCGATAACTATTTACCGAAATAGCCTGATTACTCCATCAGTATTGGTTCTTTGTCTGCGATAATTTATTTGATTTATGTTCTATTCGATGTGTACTAACATATATGCAAGTCGTTTCATTACCGTGATTTGTAGGCGTACATCTCGTCACCGTTGAGCATCTACTTTTTTATAATTATATATATACACAAATGAGTTTTATTTAAACCTCACACTTAATTCGCTTATAGGTGCGACGACCTAACGGTACTGGTTACATAAATTTTAATTAATGTATGCGTACAAACAAATGATGATTTAATGATCATTCGTTAATTTTATAATTCGTCGATATTTTAACTCGTAATTACTATTATCACAACCATTCCATTAACTAGTACACCTAGGGGTTTTTCAATAAGTGCCTCCTCGAAAATAGATATTAAATAAAAGAGGAAAAAGAACGCACCCTTGGCGCACACCTTTCATTATACTGACTTGTTCTGACATTTGACCATCTATACGTACCGATGCATTTTGATTCCAGTATAAATTAGTTATAATTCTAATGTCTCTACTCGCCAGCCTTATTTGTTTTAATATTTCAATGAGTATCGTGTTGCACCGAGTCGAATGTCTTCTCATAATCCACGAAACATGCGTATATGTCTTTTGAACCGCACGGCATCGCTGAACTGGTACTTGAAGACAAAAAAGAGCTTCTCTCGTACCAAATCCATTTCTGAAACCGAATTGTGTATTTCCAATATTCTGATCACATTTATAGTATATTCTTTGATGTACGATTTTTTGATATGCGGATTAAAATATGAGTTAATACAAACCAACTCGTGTTCGCGTTAAAAAATATTCGGGTTATTCGTAAAATAATATATAATACCCGGGCTGTCAAATAGGAGGTCGATTAATGAATCTCACTTAAACAAAGAACTTGATCCATTTGACCCGTGGCCGACAGTTATGGGAAAAAAGTAGTGCAAGATGCAGACGCCTGACTTCGATATCTTAAACAAAAGACATATATATATATATATTAATATTAATATTAATATGTTTAAATAACGATCAGTCAATGGTTAACACTCATTTATTTACGTCCGGATAATTGGTCATGATATTTTGAATGACCTAGATAAAAATTTCAATGTATATTATTTGTGTTATATGACTTGCTTATTGTTATTATTTGTTTTCAAAAAGATTTTTCAGAAAGCTAGACGAAAAGCAAGAGAAGAAATAAACGAACAATTGACAGATTTTCAACTAAAAAGAACGGCTGGCCTTGGAACGATATTCGGTCCTCCCGATGTTCAATTAGACGAAAGCATTAACGATAAAAGTAAAGAAGCGAAAATCGTCGAGCAAGTATTAGTACCGCAGATGGAACCGTTTATGTAAGTATTTCATTATCGACTATTTCCGTATTGACAAACGTACGTTTTGTTCATAATTGTTTTTTTTTTTTTTTTTTTATAGATTCTGTTTTTTTCACTTTATTTTACGTTATCGAAATTTATTATCGCGATAAAGACGACGTACCTGTTTCAATCGATATTGCGCGTTCGATAGTCTTTCTAAAAGTAGTAATGAAATATATGAAACGACAAATATTACAAATAAAAAAAAAATTAAAATAATCATTGTGGAAATTTATAATAAAGCAGTCTAATCAATTTGCTTATATACTTCTTATATCCTATAATATACATTTGCTCAGAACTTAATGTAATAATATGAACAATCTAAAATAACATATACAATACTAATCATAAACCCAACTCTGATCATCATAATTCACTAACCCCAGTTTTGTGCATAAATACACTAACGCTAAGTTATACTTAAGTTTGAAAAATTGAAATTCGATTAAATAATTTAAGAACTAAACTGCCGTTTAACCAGTCTTCACATTACAAAAAATTAATAAGCACTCCCCGAGTCATATAATAAAATACACATTAAACGATAAAATGAGTATAAATTTACACATTACAAAAATATACATCATTCCTTAACTGAGATTAAACCGTTATATGTCGACAAAGTACACTTTCTCGTATAGAGTGTTCTTCATATTCGTGAAAAACATACAACGCATAACTGAACGCGATATTACTTTATTTATCCGTGACTGAATTAGTGAGTATATAGTTAGGCAGATGTATTATTTAAATGCGTATATATCATACGCAAATAAAGTGTCAAGAATTATAATGAAAGTCGCAATTACTACATACCGACTAATAAAATTAATATAAAAATTCAACCTAAAAATTCGATATAATGCATTTACATACTGAACTTACTTTTATTCATACATACAAAGAAATACCGGAAAGCTGAGTGATGAATTTTAAAAATTTCTTGTTCATTTATTTAGGACGTACAGATAACAATAATAATAATAATAATAATAACAGTTAATAATAACTTACATTTCAAATATTCTCTCGCATTCTCGAATCGCTATAATAAATATGTTAATTAGGTCATGACCCGTTTTAGTTCTAAAATGTGTAATTAAACACTTCCGCCGTTTTTTGTAATTATTCAAATGCTGTTATACAAAATTCGGTAATTCACACGTCGGACGTACTATGTTTGCACATAGACACTTTCGACTCTTTTTTCTTCGCCATCCTTGTGACAAAGTATAGTACGTTTACTCGGTATAATTAGTCGAAATTAAGATATGTGTTGTGTGATCGATTATGATCTATAGCAGTCAGAAATTTGATTACACGATTTAAAATAATATAAGAGATTTAAAATAAGGCTGACCCGCGTCATCCCAGTAATAATAACAATGATAAAATTTATTTCGATTTCAATAATACAATTAGAAAGGTAATAGCGATAAAACGATAACTATTATAAATCGAGAAAAAAAAATAAATTAAAAAAGAACAGATAAAATAATCGTTGAGAAAATAAATAACGGTGTAATAGTCATTATCATCATCACAGCCCTATACTTATTTAACTGCTCGTTAGCGATTATTTTGACATGAAATTCACCACGTATGTTTCTCGTTCATTATGTTTTCCTTCTTCCATTAATATTTCTTTGAATAATTATTCTTAATAGCTTTCTCTAACGATACGTCCATTTCCTCTTGTTAAAAGATTTTCCTTTTCGTATTGGTTATGGTACCTCATTTTCTATATCCATGATATCTTCATACTTATTTTATGCGGCCACATTTAGCACGATTCGAAATATTTTCGTTTTTCTGTGTATGTCGCTGTTATCCGCTTCATATACCAGGATAGAATAAATGTGACGTCTTATGAAATCTTGTCTGATTTTCAATTTCAAAAATCCATGTATTATTTTCCATCCTTCAAATAGCTTTTTTTGCTTGAGTACACCTTCTTCTGACTTCTAAATTCGGATTAAGATCTTCTTTTACGTAACATCTCGAGTACTTAAATTCTTTAACGTGTTCTGCATTTTTACTATTAATTTTTATTCTAACGTTTCTACGGCTTTTCCTGCTTGCAATCGTCAGCTTTGTTTTATTTTCGTTATTTTGTAAACCGTATTTCTTTCCGCTTTCGTTGACTTTATCGATTAATTTCTACAGTCAAATGAAATTGAGAACATTTATAAAATTAAAATAAACGGGATAAGACCGTTAATAACGACCCAAATATTCATCCGCATTTATGTAGTATTTAGAAGCTTTTATGTTTATGTACACGAGCGTATTATAATAATAATAATGAAGGAGACGAAAATGAAAATAATATATTACAAATGTAGTATTCCGTCTGTAATAAGTAATTTTATTTGAAAAAAAGAAATAGATTTTTTTTTTCTTAAAAAAAAGCTTTGGACAAAAAAAAATAGAATTATGTGTTAAATTCAATTAGACTGTGTAGCTGTGAAAGTACGTAGTAATTAAAACGTGCATCTTCATTTGGAATATTCTTAGTTAATGTTTATTCCTGCACAGACATTATAGTGATGTAATGCGTAACGTAATGTTAACATCGCGAATTTGAAATGTCCAAACGTTTAAGACGTTACGAATTAACCATTTTATCATTTGTTATTAAAATACTTGAAACGTTTGAGATGGATTTGTTTACATATTACCTTATCAAAGTCGGGTTGTTAATGATTTTCATCTAATTTTCAGTTTTACCTTTGCCAATTTTTCATTTAATTTTTAAATTTTATTAAATTTCCAGCGACGACATTGAGAAAGATATCGTAGACGATAGACGATTTGCTACCGCTGCAGCGTTTGGAACGATTCTGTCGAAACTATTCGGTATTAGAAGCGCCCATTTCGTCTCTCTCTTAGACCGATGTCCGACATTCGTTTCTAAAGATAAAACAAAGAGCAAATTAATCGGAAGATCAAAAAAAGTAGGTTTTATAAACATACGTGCGATAGTAATAAAAAGGCTAATTAATTTCATAATATATATATATATATATATATATATATATATATATATATATATAAATATATGAGTAAATATATATATCATCATTAAGTGCCGTCTCCGTATCAGAGGTAAGTAACTATTTACCTATACATATTTTGTTGTACAGTGTAAGTAGCATATAATGCAATCATACGTTAGCGTAGATAGGTAAACGTACCTGGGAGAACTGATTAATGCAGTGTAATGTACTATATTATCGCGAGCATATGGTGTTTAGTATTTAATTATAGTACAACGATTTTAAGGGCCATATGTACGCCACTTACTTTATATGGATTAAAATGTTGTTTTTTAATCGAATGATCTCCCGGCAATCTAAATTTGAGGCTGCTGAGTCTTCAAACACCCAAACAGCTAAATGTGTAGCAGCCGACCAAAATAACATGTAAATTAAAATTGAAGCAAGTTTGCTACCTTTTATTTAATATATATAAAATGTAGTGTATATATATATATATATATATATATATAAAGAAAAACATAAAATTTTCATAAAAACAAATAAAGTATATATAAAAAAATTATGCAATTTTAAGTACGACCTGACAGTATACCGCAGGCAGGGATTGTTGCGAAGTCGGTTAACGAAGCCGTATCCTATTAATCAGATACCCTCTCCTTTATGTGCTATTCCCGTAGTATTATTCGGACGATATTCCGTTCTGCAATTCCCAAATTTCGATCGAACTTATGTATAATTGCTTTTAAATTGAATTTTTTGGACTACAATACTTCGAATATAAATAAGTATGCAAATTTTCAGACTAAATATATTTATATGCTAATAGTTCTAAGAAAACTGTTACGAAAACGTCTATCATCTTTTATTTTAAAACAACGTTTTTTACCGACATCTATTGTAAACATAGAAAAATATTATCTAACGACTAAAAAAAAAAAAAGATGTTTACAATATGTATTTCTACAGTTAGAACACTTTGAATTATTCCTCCCTTGGAATATAAACGTTACCAATATTATTAATATATATATATATATATATATATATATATATATATGCTCGTGAACGTCCGTGCGAATAATTGAGTTATGAAAATCTTAATGTATAATCGACACGTAACGATATATTAACGATAGACCAGATTCCGGAATAAAAATCGACTAAAGAGAAAGGTAAACGTTTACCGTTACACACTTTGTCAGTTGTCGTGTATGTACAAAATTTCCAAGAATTCTTTATGTGGCTAAACTTCTTCGAGCGTCATTATATGTTGTATGTTATTATAACTATTATTATTATTATTATTAGAGGTTTTTCCATGTTTTAGCTCGATCTATCTGGGCGATCAGATGATATTATTAGATAAATATCGTTCGAAATAAATCGACCTTAAATGTTCTTTTAAAAGTCATTATATATATATATATATATATATATGTGCGTGTGTGTGTGTCAATATAAATAGGTCAGAATTATAACTAAAGAGTTTAATGATTTCTAGAATAAAACTAAACTAATTGTAAATCTCAAGTTTTTTCATAAGAGTTTCACACGATGATAAATTTGTAGGCTTTGTAATAAAAAATAAAAGTAAATTTTATAATGAGAAACTACATAAAATTATTAATCGACGTATAATATGAAAATATTTCAACGATTATTAAATAGAGAATGAAAACATGAGGGAACCTAGCTGAAAATTTAGAACCTGAAGAGAGATAACGAAGGAGCCCGTAAGAAACGAGAGAGAATCATTAATCATTCAGTAATCTAAAATTGCTAAATTATCGTATTTATTTAATTTTTTACATAAGTTACATGTAATATGTTACGACTGTTTTATTACTCAATCTTACAAATTTATCGTAACTAATAATATGTTAAATAGATTTGTAAAATATATGTATATTTTCTAAAAATTTGGAAAACTTGTTAACGATGTCATAACTGTAAAATATTGAACTGCTGTTTTTTAATCCATACTTTTTGGTTTCAAATGTTAATTGGAAATTAAATTATTCTCTCTTCGTGTAAAGATAATCAATATTATAAATACATAATACTCGTCCTGCGAGTATGAAATTCATTTTTATTCCGCGTGAATGGACATGGATTATAATTTTCTTGTACTTATGATCATTGAATATTTGACAGAATTAAATAAAAATTTTACAGTTAGGATGCATGAATATAAAATATTTATACTTATTTATAATGGAAGTATAATGTTACTTCTTCTATCTTATGCTATATATATATATATATATATATATATATATATATATATATATATATATATATATATGTATATATTACGCATATACATATGTGCGCGTATTTTTCCAGAGACGTTAAACAAATATTTAGTTACTAAAGTATGTATATTTTATAATTATGCTCATTTCATTCTATTTTATGTCATATATAAAACATGCTTTAGTTTGTAACCTTCATTACGTACATGTGTAAGTGGTAAAGATTTTATATAACTTCCGAAAATAATTTTAATTATTGTTATTTTCTAATATATTTCTTTTTCTGCGCAAATGAAGTGATCTAGTTCAGGTTTTTTAAATTATAATTTTCGTGATTACGACATACATTATATGTATTACAGTTTATGTTGATAAATGTTCTTAAAATGTATATGCTAAGTATTCATCGTCTTTATTAAGATTTCTTATGTATTGGTTAATATGCTTACGCAACTATTAATCATTAATATAAATTTGTTTATTTAGGTAACTATAAAGGGTCACCACTTTTTAGAACATCAGTATTACACCGTTACCTATTGTAATCACTGCCAACTAATCATTTGGGGTATCGGTCCTCAAGGTTATCAATGCACAAGTAAGTTTTGTTACGCACAGTTGTTATTCGCCTTCTTAAAAATTTAAAAATGTAGTTTGATTTAATGGCCTCTTTGAAATTACTTGTATAATTACTTTAATCGTTTTGCTAGGTTTGTATTTTTTTTTTATGATTGTTACGAGTTCAAAAAAATTTCGATTATTTTCGAATGTTTTTGTTTTTTTTCAATTTGTGTTCAACCTGTATTTTGATTTACTAATATTCTATAGTTTAATTTTAATTTCAAAACTAAGTTTAAAATTGAATATATAATTTAACAGTTATATTGTTTATAATTGTTAGCCGTTTTGCGTTAGTTTTGTTTGTTTCATATTGTAAGTTTCGTATTTCCATCGGGGTTGTATCCGTCCTGCGACTGATTACAGAAGAGCTTTGAAAAAAATTATTTAATAAAAATTTCATAACATTTAACGCGATACTTTTCGATGCAGCAATCGAAATTTATTATGTTATCGTTGTAAAAATGCGAGTTTTTGTGTTTTATGTAGTTTTAAAGTTGATATTGAAAAATTTTCAACAGAACGAATTTTTGTAAAAAATGGAGATTAATAATGATAATAATAATGTGATAAATAGAAAATGCATCGTGAATTGTTTTATCGAAAGACGGCTATTTTTATTGGTGTTAGATATGTCAAAGATCAAAAATGATTCTTATACCTGTTGGATATTTATTCTACATTGAGTTTTTGTATTTTGTGTTTAGTCAATAATGTGTACCGGCTGAATAAATTTGATATAATGAAAAATTGTTTATAATAAAAAAAAAAACAACTATATTAGTAGAACTAAAATTCTTCTTAAAGCGAAACAATTGTTTTACGTTTGGAAAAATCGAGTTATTATTATTAACAGAAATAAGTAAATTTTTATTGTCTGTAATTGTTTAAAATTTAATTTCGTTCGAAAACATTTTATTCGAAAAGAATATAATTATGAAAAATTAATATTCCATTCCTAGTAACAATGATATCGGTTCTCACTTATTGTTTTCATTTTTATTTTTCAGATTGTCTTCTTAATATTCACCGACCATGCGTAAAGGTGTTGGAAGAAAATTGTCCGGGTCCTTTGATGAAAAAAGAGAAAATTAAGCGTACGGTAATGGAAAAATTTCTTCCTGGTCGTGGAGAGACGAAGCGGAAACCGGGTTCCTTCTATAGTCCACCAGGTAAGTTTTTTATTATTTTTTCACTTTTATTACATACATACACACACACACACACACACACTTTATATATATATATATATATATACGTCGTGCGTGTGTATGTAAGATTGAAGATTGAACAATAACATATATAATCATCGTATTCGTTCGCTCGATGAGAACATCGTGATACTATGGGTTTCGCTCCCACGCAACTTTCTTCGTCGTACTCTCTTCTTGTTCCGAATTATTATTGCCTGTTCAAGAGATGCAGCTTTTTGTCAATTGCTTTCTTCTGTTCATATATCGTATTTCCGCTCTTATCCTCCTCTTCTATTTTCTACCATCCCTTCCTGAATTAATTTGGCAAGTTTCATCCCAGTTTAATGATACCGCATTTCAGAAACGACATCAGCGAATGAGGAAATTTTTTAATTACAAGCAGTGATAAATTATCAGGGTCTACGAGTACTTTTTTTCTTTAATGATATTGGATATGTCTAGAGGGGAAAAGATAGTGTCGCGACTTATCCTCAAGCACAAAAATTCGTTAGAGACAAACCAGGTCTTCTCCGTCTTTCTATATGGTGCAGAATGTAGGACTTTAAAAAAGTCATGCGGTCGCACTATCTAAGAAGGAACTATTTTTAAATATATTCTATATTGTACAGACCGGTAGGTTACATGGTAGTTTGGAATTCAAAGAATGCACGTCGACCTCTGTAAATGTGGTTCCAGTGGAAACAGCGTGAATATGAGCGTCACTATTTTTTCTGCTACTTCCATACACTAAGCGTCGATTCATCGCTTTATTTAATTATGCTGACGTGCGTTGTCTTCCCGGTTAATTTGTGGATATACAACTGCGAAGAAACAGATAAAATCGAATACACTACAACAAACGGCAAATTATCACAAATTGACTAAAATCGAAGCTATATTCTTCACCGCTAGGAGATCAGCTCTACCTGACAATCTGACGGTACACGGAAATACATTAGAGTGGTCTGATAAGGTTAGTTATCTTTGTATGATCCTTGACAGTGGACTGACTTTCACTAAGAATATAAATAATGTCGCAATTAAGACAAAAATAATACCTTCTGTTTCTCGTACCCTCTCCTTAATCGCGTCCTACCTCATCATTAACAATAAGATAGTCCTCTATAAAACAACTGGTTCAGTAGTTGTGCTTGTCCTGAATGGAGCTCTATATCAAAAGACACATTAATAAATTACAAGTCATTCAAAATGGATTTTGTTCTAAAGCTATCGATTGTCTTTTTCAATAAGTGCTCATATAAAAACAACGAGCTTGTCTCCTCGATTGCAAATTACGATTCCATGCAACTTCGTTTCATGTACTCCAAATATTTTTTTTTTTTTTTTTTTTTTAAATATTTGCTAATTTACAACTAGCTCTATAGGCTATTAAGTAAATGTAATATCTCAGTAACATATGGCTTGTTAAAGAATCCTGTCCAGTGACAGGATCTCATACAATATGTATACGGAATGTATACTTTATACTAGATCCATAAATTTTGTTCTCTTTAATCTGCGAATTACTGCAGAGTTATCTAACAGTGCAACTGCCATATTATTCGGATGTGACTCCAGTCTTGCGGCATGATTTTTAGCTGTTTGCACGATTTCATCCTTTACGTAATTTATCTTTAGGTCTGTGTGCAGAGTTTGATTGGTCACATACCATGGCGCATTTGTAATGATTCTTAGACATTTATTTTGTAATCTTTGTATAATCGCTATGTTACTCTTTTTCGAGCAGCCCCATAGTTGACATCCGTATTTCCAGACAGGTTTGACGACCTGGTTGTAGAGCAATAGCTTATTTTCAACTGCTAGTTCTGACTTTCTCCCTAAAAGCCAGTACATCTGATTAATTTTAATGCGTATTTCGGTACGCTTCGTTACGATATGTTTCTTCCACGTTAACCGTTTATCCAAGTATATTCCCAAATACTTGACTTCGTCTTTTAATGGGATAATATTTCCATTCATCATTACATTGCTATCGTTTAATCTCCGATTAGTAAAAGTTGTGTGTACCGATTTGTTTTCATTTACTTTGATACGCCATGTCATAAACCAGTCCGATAATTTGTCAATCGCTAGTTGTAGACGCGTATTTGCCTTTATTGGACACTCGTCTGAACACAAAATAGCCGTGTCATCTGCAAAAGTAGCAATTTCAACATCAGGCAGAGTGGGAGCATCAGCCGTGTATATGAGGTACAACAGCGGCCCCAGCACACTACCCTGAGGCACTCCTGCTTCTATTGAATATATTTGCGATTCTTCACTGCCATATTTTACAGAAAAGAATCTTTCACTGAGATATGATTCAAGGATTCTGAATACTTGAAGAGGAAATTGACATTTGATTTTATGCAATAAGCCCTCATGCCAAACTCTATCAAATGCTTGACTAATGTCCATGAATACAGTGTCGCAAACTTTTTTCTGTTCCAAAGATGTTTCTATCATATCAGTAATGCGATGTACTTGTTCGATGGTACCGTGTTTAGCTCTAAAACCGAATTGATGTTCAGGGATAATTTTTTTGTCTTCGACTATAGGCATTAAACGTTTGACCATGATTTTTTCAAACAGCTTCGAGAGTATTGGTAACAACGAGATTGGTCTATATGATGTCAGTTCACTTGGTGACTTTGATGGTTTTTTCACAATTATAATTTGGGAAAATTTTAGTTGAATGGGAATGTATTCAAGCCGAATTATAGCATTAATAATATATGTTAATAAAACTAAGCCTTTCTTCGGCAGTTCTTTCAGGATTTTGGCTGAGATTAGATCATAGCCTGGAGATTTATGAGGATTCATTAGATTAATTATTTTTTTAATTTCTGCCGGAGAAGTTGGCCTTATTGGTTTCGATGTATCAAAATTGCTTGACATAGGGAGAGTATTCAAAATGCCTGCATTAGGTTTGAAGGTATTTGCTAAATGTTTGCCAAATTCCTCTGCTTTATCAAGGTCTGTACGAGCCCAGTTACCGTTAGATTTCCTAATTGGATGTGCTGCTTCTTTAGGTTTTCTCAAGGTTCGTACAGCTTGCCAAAGAGAGTAGTCACTTTGCTTCAGTGGCGATAGATTAGATAGATATTCCTTAAATGATTTATTTTTTAAGTTTTGTAATAATTTTTTTACTTTTTTTGTCTGATAATTCAGTGCTGCTTTATCAGAAGGAAATCTATATCTTTGCCACTTTTTCCTTAATTGTCTCTTGAGATTTACTTCTTGCTTTATTTCTGCAGGATAGTAAACAGATGGTTTGTATTCACTTTTAAATTTGTTTGGTGTAGCTAACCAAGCAGCCTGCTGCATAAGATTATTGAAGTATTCAATAGAAGCTTCAATCTGTTCCTTACTTTTTAATGATATTTTTAAATTAATTTTTTCTTCTAGTTGGTTACGAAAAGTATCCCAGTTTGTATATTTTGTAAAGATCTTTGGTTTACATAGTTTTCTAATGATATTTCTGCCTAATGTCAATATCACTGGCGAGTGATCTGACGATAGATCATTGCTTGATATAACATCGATGAAATTTTCTGGTAGCCCTCTAGTTATAAAAAAGTCTAACAAATCTGGTATTTTCAATGGATCAGTTGGCCAATAGGTAGGAGTACCAGGTGATATAACAGTACTTTTATTATCATCAATTGCTAATTTCAACTGCTTACCTCTTGGCAAAGTAAGCCTAGATCCCCAATAAATATTTTTGGCATTAAAGTCACCGCCTATTATATAGGTAGGCTCCAGTGTTTTTAAAAAAGCACTAAATTGTTCTTGCTTTATACGATGTTTCGGTGGACAATAAACTGCGGACACAACAATGGTTCTGTTTAAGGTACAATTTATTGCTACACTAGTTGCCTGTAGGTAATTTTGATTATATTTTCCTAATTCATGATGTTTTATATCACTTTTTATGACAACTCCTGTGCCTCCATGCGCTGTACCATCAGGATGATTGGTGTAGTATGAGTCATAACCAACAAATGTGACATGACGTGTACTCACAAGATGTGTTTCAGATAACAGGAGTATGTCAATATTATTTTGTATTAGATACATTTGTAGTTCTTGTCTATGGTTAAATACACCATTAGCATTCCAAGTTACAACTTTCAAGTAGCTCATTTCTTGTTAAGTAAAGCTGTCATGATAGTGTTCATGAGATTACTTAAAAGCTGACTTTGCTGCTGCATCATATCTTTAAATAATGTTTTTATTTCAGCTAAAAATGTCTGAAGTGTTATAGCAATGTTGACATTCTCATTGTTATGAGAGTTGCTTTGACATGATTGATGCTGGTTTTTAAGTACTTGAGAGTAAGAACGACTCTGCAAATGCTCCTGTGGTATATCAAGAATAGATGGTTGTTGGATATCTGCAGCAGAACTAGTTGATGGTTGAACTATTGCACTTCTCTCATTGTATTTCTTCCCAGTTTTAGTAGCTACCCTCATAGCTTGCAATTTTTTATATACAGCACAACCTTTATAACTGGAAGGGTGATTTCCTTCACAATTAGCGCATTTTGGTGTTTCATTAGACTTTTTATTACAGTTTAGGGAATTATGGTTTTCACCACACTTAACGCAAACAAATGCACGGTTACAGTAAGACTTAGTGTGGCCATGTTTTTGACATCGAAAACATTGAGGGATAGTATCTTTTTTATGTGGAGCTTCCACTTTTATTTTGGAAAATAAAAGTGTATCTAACTTATAAACATCAGGATTATTTATGTTCGGCTCCAAGTCAATGAAAAAAAGGGGTAGTGGTTGTTTACTAACCCTATGTTTAACATTTGTAACATGTTTTACTTTATGACCATGTTCTTCAAGTGCCAATTTAATGTCTTCCTTGCTAACTGAGTAGTGTAAATGTCTAATTACAATTCGAAAACATTTTTCTGTTTTTAGCTGGTAAGTATGATGCTCAATACCTTCCTTGTTTAAATATTTTACAAGAGCACGATAATTGTCAACATCGTCAACTTTGACTTGCACTCTTTTGTCACCTAAACACCTACAGTGAATAGTATTGGATGGGATAATATTTGTGAGGTCATTAATCATTTTATTATAATCATTAACACCATATATTGTTATCTGTGGCGGTTTGGGTTCCTTCCTTGTTACTTGTTCTGTATTTTCATTTTGCTCCATCTGATCTTCAACAGCCAGTGCAGCAAATCTATTATTGCTTTTTTTACTTGTATTAAGGTCAGAACTGTCAGTTGAAACACTTTGCATAAAAGGTCTAGCTCTTTTTCTATTATTTACAACTTGCCAGCTATGATCATTTTTGTGTGTAGGATTATTTTCTATATTATCATCAGAAGTAGCGAAGTGAGAGGGAGATAAAATAGGAGGATAAACGTGTTGGCCGTAATGTACGGTAGACATTAATTGTGTGTCAGTGGAATTTTTATTATTATTACTACTATTATTGTTATTACATAGTGGTATCGGAACGAACACATCGATTATCGGTGTATTATTACTACTACTATTGTTATTACATAAAGATATCGGAACGAACTCACCGATTGACGGTGTATTACTGATAAGCGGAGAACGATTGCTAACTACTGATGTGTGGTGGTTTTGTTGAGATAAAACCCAAGCTGCCGATTCGAGCGATGGTTTAGGCGTGGAAGGAGGCGAACGTTGCAGAGGCATGTTTATCACTAGATAAATACTCCGAACGAACGAATGTTAAAATGTTAAGAAGGTAGCGCGCAACGTGCGCGCCCCGCAGATGAGGCGTGCACGCACCGAAGAGGATGTTTACGAATCGAGAGTTCAAAGATCGCGAGCGTAATAGGAAGAGTACATACGTATATACATATACACACTTATATATCACGTTTAGATTACCGACCGAGTAACAATTACCGACCGAGTAACAAGAACACGAACAATACAACATTTACGTAAAATCGACAATAAATAATCATGTACTCCAAATAACTCCAAATATGAACGTAGAAGACTTAAACATAACATAATATAGTGATAAACTATAATTAATGTATTTATTAGTATGAACCCCTTTTACTGAAAAAATACACCGAATACATATGTGGCTTACTTTCATATTTTTTACCACAGTATTAATTTAAGAACTCAAGACTCAAATTATTATTATTATTTTTTTTTTTGGTGGGGGGGGACAGCAAACGCTGTATAAATATTCAAATCTTAGACATAATTCTAAACAAGTAATAATTATAATTAATGGATAAGATTACTGCGAGTTACAAAGACAACCCACTGGCTAGACTTTGCTATTTATACATATATGTCCTTATATTAATCAATATTTATGATGGCACTAAGTCATTGGGTTTAACACATTTTGGACGTCTTACATCTTGATCAGTAGGTAAGAGTACTGAGACTTCTGAATTTGGAAGCTTTTTCCATGTCAGTAAGCCAAATCAGCGATGACCTCATTAACTCACTTAATTCTTAAATTGGCGTGAATGATTCGTTTCCTTGAAATCAATTGGCATTAGTTATCACACGAAGTAATTTATTTTGGATCACTTGAATAATTCGCTTGTTCGAAGCTTTGATGCAACCTTGCAGCTATATTCCATACGTTCAGATTGGTCGTATAATAGTCTAATAAATTAGTCGTTTATTTTGTTATTTCGTTTTGGAATCTCGCCATATGATCTAATACTTTTGGTGTACTTTGCGCCTAATTTGGTGAGCTTTTGTATCGATGTGAGCTCTCCAAGTTAGCTTAGCATCCAGATACAGTCTAAAATATTTTCTAGTAATTTCTGATTATTTATGAAGACTACACGCTCTGGTTCCGCTTATGCAGGACGAAGGTGCATGGACACATTTTTGCTAATTGAGCTTAATCTTCCAATCTTTCGTTCACTTTATTATATGGACCAGAGCATGTTGGGGATTTATTGTTCCTACAGTCTGGGAGTCACTGACTGACAGTATTACCGTGTCATCAGCAAGTATCGAAGTTGTGGTTTTTGATGTAGTTGGTTTACCAATCGTGTATAGGAGATATAAGATGAGTCCTAAGACAACACTTCCTTGTGGTATTCCCGCTTGAATTGGATAAAATGAGGGTTTTTGCATCTTCATAAGATACACGGAATTGACGGTTTGATGATGTCGGCAGACGACACCAGTTGGCAGACAATCTGGCACTCAATTTGAATACAAAGCCGTCAAACGTCTGCGCGATATCAAGAAATACTGCAGAGCAGAATTTTTTTCTTCAAACGATTTTTCTATTGACCTGGTCAATTGTAGAGTGATGAGCACGGAATCAAAATTGTTGGTTCAGTTTGAGACGTTTAAGGAGCAGTTTCTTATATAATTTGGATACTGCCGGTAAGAGTGATATTTAATTCTCCTGCCGGGTTTTCTAATTTTTTAATCATAATAATCTACACTGTTTTAAAGTTCTTCCAGTACTGCCGGCGATATTTCGTCTATTCGTGAAGATTTTTTAGAATTAATGTTATTATCTATTTCTCTTGAAACTTTAATAAAGATTTAATATCTGATGCGGTAGTTCTGTGATATTAAATTTTATCCATGACTGGATGTCATGTGGCTTAAAATATCCTTCATAGGTGCCTAACAAATAATTCAACTTTTTGTTCATCTCGTCGTATCCAGTTTTCAGTTTCATCTTTCATTGGCGGGATTCCTGTTATTTGTCTTTTGGAGCGGCTGATACCTTTCAACAAAGAGTAGTTCCTGTTCCCACTTGGATTTAATCCTTTCAAATAGTTGGCTACACTGTTTTGTTTCATTTCTGAAATTAATCTATTCAGTTTCTTGCTGATACGGTTAAATATATTTTTGTCTATTGGATTACAAGTGCCTGTAGGTAGGTTCTCCCGTTGACAAATATTTACTGTTAGATTTATTACAGTTGAGTAAACATTTTCCTTTTGCATTTCCGGTTTTAGATCCCCAGGTCATCTCCTATGATGAACTTACCTAACTTACTAAAAAGTTCCAGGTAGTCTTCTTTAGTTATTTTAAGTTCTCTGTTGCTTGGTGGAAAGTATGCAGAGGCGAAGTTTATTTCATTGTTATTTTGTTGAATAGTTATGACAATTACCTGCATGGTATTCTGCTGTATGTTCTTCTTTGTTCTCTAAATTTTCTAAATGTTTGATACTATTTCTGCATATCATCCTCCACCATCTGGATGAGGCGTGTTGTTTGTTGAATAATTATTAATTGTTAAATTTGGAACCTAATTTAAGATGAATCTCTGAAATTAGAGCTACACTATTTTTATGATTTAAGAAATGCTCTAATTCGTGGGTTCCTCTTATGAGTCCACCAGCGTCCCCAGTAATAATGCTGAATGATGATTCTGTCATTTTTTTACGTTTTCTTTAACTTTGTTTACTTTTTTTCAGAAGAGGTTGCTCTTGTGTCTATTGTTGTTGTTTACTTCTTTTGATTGGTGGCGTAAATCGATTTGAAACCGCCGTTATTGGCTTTATATGTAATCGTTATACCTTGCTTTGATTATCGCAGCGATTTTCGCTTTATATACTGGACATCCTTTCCAGTTTGCTTTGATGTTCCCCCACAGTTCGGATATTCCTTGTTCATGTGACTCGTTTCACATTTGACGCATTTTATGACTTCGTAAACAGTAATGTATATCAGAACTGTTAACATGTTTTTATTGTGTTAGTTCATTCTTTTTGCTTGAGGCTTCTATTTTTATTTTAGTGTGGAGTAAATGGGTTATTTTATATACATTTTTGTTGTTTTCTTATGATTCTATTTGAACGTAAAATAGAGGTAACGACACTGTTTATTTTTTTTACATACATTTGTTTTTTGTGACGTCATTTTTTAAAAATTTTGACATTATTGAACATTTCTCACTATGTGACCATAAGTTGTAATTTCGTTTGTAATATACTTTACAGGTGTAGTGTGATGTAATTTTTTGGTTTTGACTTTATCACTATAAGTTCGCCTCATTATCGATGTCGATGATGAGGATAAATTAGTAGCTGTTTTGTTTTGTCAGACGTCTCAACTGATTCTAATAGCGATGCAGTATCCGGTAACTCTACATCAGCTCTGCTTGTGTTTTGATTTGTAGGTTTAAATGTTGTTGGTTATTGTTGAGTCTATAGAATTACTTCTTCCAATTTTCAGATTGTAATAGCCTGTTCTTTACAACGAGATTTCAGCTCTGTGATAGTTAGTGTACCATAAGAGACTCTTTCTGTAGTAACTGCTGTTGCAGATTTATTTTGAGTTTGTGCATATCTCACATCGTTGCTTGGACTTGCATAGCGTTTACTGTTACCACCTGTGTGTTAGATGATAGTTGTGGTTTGATGAAATATGAAATTCATGTTTCGATTAATGTTGACGGGTTTACCACACGTTTGCTATAAGTAGGTTTCCCCGTTTGTATTTTGTTACAAAATATCATCAAAGTTCCAATATTAACATATATCGTTAGTAATCAGTAATTAAGAAAATTTATTTAGTTTGTAGTCGAAGTTTTTTTTATTTAACGTTTTGTTTTCTTTCACTCATTATATTCTTACTTCGATATTGTGGTAGTGTTCCCGGTACAAAATGTTTGTAACCCATGTTGTATTTTCTTTTATGCTTATAACTCTATGCAAATATATTATTGTAGACATTTCCATATTTTCTGTAACTGATCAAGTGCCACTTTGGCCGTTCATATTCGCCTTTTAATTTCAACTGTAGATCCTTCGTGCTTGGCAATTTACTATCCTAGTTCTATGAACTTATCAATACTTGTATATTATCTAATTGTTGCATGTCATGCTACAGTTACTTTTATCGATCACAATTATTCTCGTTTTATCTAGGTTTATTTTTAATCCCGTCTTCTGAGCTGACCTTTCCAACTTATTTAGAATGCTGTTTTGATGAGACCATTATTTCGTCGACATATCGTAAGTTATTAATAGCTGTTCCTCTATTTTTATGTCATTTTTCTAATTATCTAGTACTTTCTTTACTATCCGTGCACTATATATTTAAAAGTACAGGGCTCAAAGTGCAACCCAAACGAATTTCTTTTTGAAGTCTAAAATCATTCATTAGATTGTTCTCTCTCTCTCACTCTCTTTCTTTACTATCCCATTAACCTGAAGTACTCATTTATCGACTAATTTGGACGAATAAGGTATTTTTACTACGATAAATTTTTGAACTCAAGTTGTAGGAATAATATGCCTACTACGCTGGACGACCTATATGTATGTGATGTAAGAAATGTTTTTAAAAAATATATGTAAATGTTTAAAACGATTTCAATATATTGATCGTTAATATAAATCACAAATATCGTTATATGTTTCTATTATTATTATTATTATTTTTTTTTGTTAATATTTTTATAAATATTTATTGATAATGTATGTCTTGTGTTTCTTAGAGAAAATGAAGAAATCTTCCGAAGAAAGGGAAGAAAATGGTATCGTCGATGCTGAATCAGGTACTTTTTAAAATTTTATTTCGTCCACTATCCTTCATCTCCCCGAAGTATTTAGGATTGAACGCTACTTCCAGTAAAAACGCCATTATCCATTTTTGTATAGTAACTTTACTACTACATCTGAGTGTGTGTTATAATGTAGCACATAACATCCGAGAAGGTGGCATTTGTGTGTTCGCAATACAAGGAAAACCAACAAGAGTGAATGCGGCTGGAATTGATAACAGCAAATCCACCCGTCAACTCACTTGTGTAAGAATTTCGAAGAATTCATTAGAAAACGACAGATATGAATGGAACTGGATGTACGCAATCCCCTCTGAGGAGAAGCGATCATGATGATGCTGATATCTATGTTCGACGCAATTAGTAATGAAAGTTTGAGAAAGACGTTGAGATCTTTAATGATACAGTTGCTGTAATTCTATAGTGGAATATTATTGTTTTATTTAGTTAAATATCGTTTATCGCGATAGTGTAGACGGCGAGCTTTTAAAGTAAATAAATTGGTATGTACAAGTAATGAAATATGGTTAAAATACCAACATTTATGCGGGAAAATATAATGCAATATTTAATACGGAGGTTTTGAATAGCGCATTTTTTTTTTTTAAAGAAAAGTAATTGTTGTTATCAACATGCGATATTTATGTATGCTTATATTTATAAATATAAACCAAAATAATTACGTAGATTTGTAAATATACGCTTACACATATATACATCCAAATACTGTTTATATATCCACATACCCGAGTATGTGTTATATTGCAAAGTGTATAATAAAATATGGTAGTTTGGAGGAGGTAAAAAATGTCATAGTCCCGTCAACTACATATAATATTTTTGTAAGATGTAGGTGCGCGAAATTAAAGGAAAAAAAACAAGTATAAACTAATAAAATAAAACAATAATCTCATTAATAATTACGTATATATACGAATAGTTTTCCGTATAATTAAATTTAACTTAAATGAAAGAAATAAAATTACGCTATACAATAAAGGAAAAAATTATAATTCCCAATTACGCTATGACAGTTGTGTTAGGTATTACCATTTTAGATTTACTGCCTATAGCAGATTCCATATGTGTTAAGATGTTATTCGCATTTCCTTTACCAATTTTTGAATTACTATTAAAATTCATGCCAAACTTAATTCTAAGTCCCTGAATTTGAGGAACGTAAAGTTTCCTAATGTCATCTACTGTTATATAGGTTCGTCGACTATGCCTAGAAAATGAAGAAATTAATATTAATTAGTTTCAATTTTATTCTGTCCAAAATATTTGGAAAAAAAGTCGCACGTTTTCTTCCGACAACTTGCTCGCTTCTTTTGCCACGGAGAAATAATGATTACATTCGCACGTATGTAAAATTTTATACGCAATAATTTAGGTCGATATTAAGTTATATCGCATTTTTCAGTATTGCATAAAATTCTATAATCGGTTATAATTGAGCCGCTAATGAAGATAAGTGTCTCAATGTATTATTTACATGGAAAAGAGGATCGGCCAATCCGATATATCTCGACAATAAACAATTTCCAATAGCAAACTGTGCGAAATACCTTGGTCTACATCTCGACCAGAGATTGCCTTGGAATAAACACATAATCTCCAAACGTACTCAGATCAGACTGGAACTGAAAAATATGGACTGGTTGATTTGAAGAAATTCAGTTCTTTCTCTAGAAAATAAAATTATACTTTACAAAACAATGATAAAACCAATTTCGACCTATGGCATTGCTACATCCGATATAGCTATAATGGAAAGAACACAAGCAAAAATCCTACGGAAAATTGTGAATACTCCTTGGTTCATACGAAATGATGACATCTCTAAGAACTTGAAGATCAGCTCGGTTAAAGATGAAATCTGCAGCTTACGTGCAAGATACAAAGAAAGACTAAATCAACGCTCAAATATACTAGCAAAGAACCTGTTGTCAAACTGCATTAAATTCAAACGAATACACAAGATTCCAACTTCAACATCGATCCTAATAATCTCTTACTCCTAAAAATTGCAGAATAAAATAATGTAAAAGTATTCATCAATAAATAGGATCAGCATCATCCATTGGATTGCTTTCCTCCTTTTGATTTTTATATTAACATGTCTTCACTGCTGCTTATTGTTATTAAATACAGATTGCATGCAAAAAAGAAAAAAAATGTCCAAAGGAATAATGTCACTTATAACGTTAACGACAGAAGTGTGAGTAGTTCTATACAAGGACTAGATGTTAAGTAAAAATTTTCTCGAACTGCGTGCACTAGAAACAACGGATACTTATACCGAATGAAAAACCTCGACAAAAGTACAATTTACTAAAATAAAATAAAAATTACCGACAAATGCCGATAAACGAAACGGAAATATTGAAGATGTTTTAAAACATAACTGCTCTAATGTAATAAACGATTACACACACTAGTCGAAAGATTGGGAAATTAATAAGGTAGTAGTATATTGATGTGTAGTGGAAAGATTGGGAAATTAATAAGGTAGTAGTATATTGATGTGTAGTGGAAAGATTGGGAAATTAATAAGGTAGTAGTATATTGATGTGTAGTGCAAAATAATAAAACTGACGTAATATTTTGATATTCCATATTAACAGTCGTTTTCAACTGTAATGTTTTGCTCATATTTTATGGTACCTTACATGTTGTAAAATATGCGGAAGATCACTAATAAGGAAAAGAAAATCATGGATGGAAAATTTGAACTCGTTTCAATGTAAATCGAACTGAATTATGTCAAAAGTTTGCTGATTGACAATTTATTAATAAGAGTTCGATAATGGCCACGACACGATGCATCATAATCACAGGTCCACTCGACATATAATGCGAGGTACATGTGTTTTAAGGCGATCAAAAATTTCAATCTCATTCATTGTAAGTGTAGACATTATCCGCACTGTAGTTTCCTGCGATAGTATGTAGATGTTTTTACACCTTCTTTCCCCCACTATCTAAAATTGAAGAAAATATGTAAAGGTTTTAAAATCACAAAGTGGTATTTTGTACACAATATTGTTTATTAGGTAACTCTAAATAATTTTTAATGCGTTAAATTAATATTGGTTAGAATTGAAATATTCTACGTCAACCAAATACGTCTATAATAAGAAAATGAATAATTTTAACAGTAAAAGTTCACGTACAGTATAGTGAACATTGCAAGGGTTAATATTATTTCTAGTGATTAGATTTAAAATTTCTGTGGTTTGAACAGATTTAGATGTGTTTGATATTGTATATTGAACAAAATATATATTTTTCATTAGATGAACGTATATCTTATTCCTAGCTTGCTTGATTATCAATAGATTGTTTCAGTTAGCGATAATTACGTGAAACATTCAGCTATCCAATAATAGGCAGAATTAAGGTTTGGTGCTGGAATAATCAGCTAGATCGAATGTTTTTGTCCTTTTTGGTTTCCCTAATCTCCAATGAATTATCTAGGAAATTTAACGTAGGACTGTACAGCGTATCTGTATGTCTTCTTGCTGTTTTTTTTTTTTTTTATATCTACCACTTATCGAGTTTTTGTATCTTGATGAAGAGTATGATTGTTCACGAACCAAGATGCGCTTGTCGTTGTTCTCAGGAATTTATTTTCGAACGATTTGACTGCTTAACTATTAACCAGTGAACTTTCTTTAACTTTAAGTTCAGTTCCGCTCGTTTCCTTTGAATATGGCGCCATGTTAATCTTCTATCTAAGTGTAGACCTAAATATTTTACCTCTTCTTTAGCATGGACTTTGTTGTTATTTTTTTATATATATATATATATATATATATTTATAGTTTAAGTAACACGAGTATATTTTGTTTCATTGATTTTAATCCTCCATTTCTCACACTAGCTTTTAATATGGTCTACTGCCGTTTGCACAATGCGAGCAACGATTTGAACACAATATGACTTTATCATATGCAAAAGTTACCATAAAGCAGTTATCTGTTATTTGCAAGTCGGCTGTTTAAATAGGGTATAGAAGCGGCTCTAATACATTTCTTTGTGGAATGCCGATACCGATAGCGTATTTTTCTGAATTTGCATCTCCATTTTTCATTTGGAAATGTCTTTCGTCTAAATAAGATCCCAAAAGTTTGTATTAATGGTATTGAAAATGAATTTTAATTTTATGAAGTAATCCTTTGTGTCAAACTCTGTCAAAAGCCTGGCTCACATCCAGGAGAATACAGTCATAATAATATTTTTGTTCAAGGTCATATTTTATTTTTCTGACAACTCGGTGAACCTGCTAAGTTGTTGAGTGCTTTCCTCTGAATACATACTGAAATTCTGGAATAACTTGTTTCTGTTCAACTACAGGAAATATTCTTTATTATAGTAGCAGTTTTTCGGAAAGTTTCGATATAACTGGTAATAATGATATTGGTCTGTAGAAACTGTATCATTATAATCTGCGAAAATTTAAGCTGCACAGGGAAGTAGGCCAGCCTAATTATGGCATTAAACTGGTAAGTTAATGCTAGTAGTCCTTTGTGTGGTAGCTCTTTTAGCAATTTAGCGGTGACAAGGTCAAATCCGGGAGTCAATAAAAAAATAAATAAAAAAATTGAATGTGATTTTTAAAACTTATTGTTTTACTACGTATTTGTAAATAAATGTCTCTCTTTCAGACACTTGCAATATCTATATATATATATATATATATATATATATATATATATATATATATATATATATATATATATATATATATTCTTACATTATCGCTCGAGAGGGTATAGTGATGTTAAGAAACAGCCGCATATGTTATTGATCTCCATGTTGACCTATTGTGAGCAGGAGCAACGTTTCGTTCATGTTTAAGCCAATTACTGATCAGCCCAACACGTTCTTGGTCTTCCTTTTTTTTTTCTTCACCCGTTCAATTTTCCGCTGATTATTAGACGTTGTAGAGAATTTATATCTCTCGCAACATGTTCAAAGATCTGGAAAACATATTCATTAGTCTTTCGGTCCATCCACGATATTCTTAATAGCCTTCTATATGCCCAACTTTCAAACCCGTCTATTCTGCTGACACACTCTGTTTCGCACGTATAAGTAGCTATTAGAAAGATTAGGTACGTTAGCAAATTCAATTTTGTATTCAATGTCAGTTCTGTATCCTTCCATATCTTTGTTAGGCTAACTGTAGCACTTGGCGCTAATGTTAATCTGTGTTTGATATCCGGTAAGCAGCTTTCCAGATACACAAAATTATCCACAACGTCAATTCCGCATATGATATTTTGCTTGACATTAATGCGTTTTCTATTATCATGTTTTTAGTTTTATTTTGTTAATTAGCAATCCATACTCTTTACATTGGTTTTATAGTCTCCATGAATTTAACGATATTTTCTTCGGAACTGCTTATGATAACAATATCGTCAGTATAAAATTAAAAATTCTTTTACCACCTACTAATATACCGTCGTTCCAATCAACCAGCACTTGCCGCATAATATATTCTGTATATATGTTTAACAATAGTGGTGATAGTAGATACCCTTGTCTAATACTCTTTCCAAGCTTAAAGTTACTTGACTTTACATTGTTCACATATACAATCGTTAGGCTGCTATCATATAATTGTTTTATTAAATATACATGATATACAGGCGTTCCCATGTTCTCCAATATATACCATATATATATACTTTTTCTTTAGCATTTTCCATTTACTGCGGACTTGATTCGAGTAGGAATATATATACTTTTTCTTTAGCATTTTCCATTTACTACGGAGTATGCTTGATTCGAATAGGGAGCAAGGATTTACTCCGACTCAGTTAACATCAGCCGCCTATATTGTTATCAGATCGAAATATTTAGTATAATTACGGACACTAAATTATTTTTTTTTTAACTTGAACGTAACATAATATTATGTTTGAACGTAACATGCGGCTTTTTTTTCAAATATCATAAAGTGCACAGTTGCAAAAGACTATATATTAATAAGTTAATAGAAACAATCTCGATGTTTTTCAGCTGAAATCTTCGCTTAAATAAACTGCACCAACTATTATTATAGACGCGGCTGCGATCCGAAATATATTAGTAGAATATATTTTTGTATTTATTCGAATCGTAACAGCTGGAAAGTTTCGTAATTATTTTACAATGTTGAACGCGATTTAATCTTCTTTTTCATATTTTCGTGTCCGGGTCGTTACGTTTAATTATATTTTATCGTATCATTATTCGGCCAGAATTCTAGCCTTGTTGTTTGCCTCGATGACATCATGTATTGTACACTCGTCGGGTTCATCTTACACTCCAGTATGTGCGACATTGCCTGGAATTCGCCGCACTGACATTTCGGATCTTCTGTTAGACCCCACTTCATCATCAATGATGCCGTTCGAGCACCGCCCACTCGTATTCGATTGATTAACTTCTTTTTATATCCTGGCGCCAGGGTTTTTTCTGGTAGTCTCACTGGGTTTGGCAAGGTTTCTTTAATCCATAGGTTTATCTGTTCTTTTTCAGGTTGTGACCTCAGTGTGTTAGTAGTTTTCATGAAGCTATTTCTCGACTTAAGTTTATATGCCACTTCGGTTTGACCAAACATTGAATATCTCTCGTCTCGACGCTGGGCCGCCTTTTCCTTGTTGGCCATTATATGGCACCTTATATGTGGTGGCGCTATTCTGCTCAGGAGATAAAGGTTTCATGTTGTCGTTGGTTTTAGACAGCCTGTAATTAAACGGCATGATTCGTTTAAGACAATATCCACATATTTTGCATATACAGACCTATCCTAAGCAGGCAGCCGTACTCTGCAGCTGAAAAACATAACGCCAGAGCCGTAGTTCTCATAACCATAGCGTTTGCACCTCATTTTATGAGATTCTTCAATATTCCATTTCGAGTATTAATTTTTTGTTTTGTATTCCTGCACTGGTCTCTGTAAGTGAGAGACCTATCCAATGTCATTCATAAATATTTTATGTGGTCATTATGCTCGAGTTTTATCCCTCGCCAACGGATTTTCAATTTAAAATTGGCCATAGCATTTTTTAAGTGAAAGGCACACACTTGCGTTTTGTTAAGATTCGATATGGGATTATTTATTCTGTTCGTAATACTTATCCAGCTGTTTTTATATTGTATTTAGTTTCTCTTCTACTTCAACGAAGTTATCGCCCTGAGCTGTTACAACAAGGTCATCTACATATAGAAAATGTTTTGTTTCACTTCCTATGGTCTGATCGTTTGTATAGATGTTAAACAAGATCGGAGACATGTAGTCCATTATTTTGTCTTCTCCGTCGGCTTTTTTCTCCTTGGAAGATTACATAGAAATAACGCTAAGGCAGGTACACGCGCTTTTTTCCATATCTTTGGTAATTTATTCGTATATATTATATTGCTAAACAGCTCAGTTAACCATTTTGAAGTTCTCTCTCCAAGATGTTTGATTTTCTCCGGTATTATTTCATCGAGTCCCACAGCTTTCTTTACTTCGATGGTTTTCAGTGCTTTTTTAGTTTCATCTACTGTGAAAGGGGTATCATAGTGATTTACTTCAGAGATCGGATCTCTAACCAAATGCTTTTTTAACAAGCGTTTCTCTGCTTTACGGTTTAACATGAATTGCGCCGCAATTTAGTTTAGCGTTATATTGACATGTGCATTATTTTTCTGACATGTGCATTATTTTGCTTGTCGCAATTTAATCTTTGTAGTAGTCTACATACTTTGTTGCTATCTCGTGTCATATCAAGCTTTTCAATAGTTTCTATCCATCTTTTACGACTTGTTTCTCCTTGTAGGATTTTTTCTCCCAGTTCTGCTGCCTTTGTTGAGAAGTTGTTGTTTTCATATTCGTCTTATTCTTTGTATATTATAGATATTTCCCTGTTTATCTCCGGTATGTATGGAGTACGACAGCCTCTGGGTATGTTTAATCTCGAGATATTAAAAATAAATTTTTTTAATACCTCATATTCCTCAGGTATCGGTGTAATGGTCGTTATTTGTTCATCCAATTATTTTGTAAAATATTATTTCATCGGGAATTGTCTTATCACTGCAGAAATTGTTAGTTGGACTTGGCGATGTTGAATTTTTGTGATAGGCTTCAGAATTTCTTTATTACATTGATTGGCTATTGTAACAAAAATTAGGTCAGGATTGTATCCTTTTTTCCACCTACCGCTGGCAAAGGAAGACGGTAGTTTTGGATCATGGATCAAAACAAGGTTTTTTGCTATTGTCCAGTTCTCAACCCTTTCACTTTTGTCGTCGGTGTCATTATATCCCCAATTTACGCTATTATTGTTAACATTTTTCGGAGCACTGAATTCAAACGTTGTATTAGGTGGTTTGTATAAGAATGCGATTGTATAATTATTCATTTCTACGCTTATAATTTCTATATTATTATTTTCCGATATTTCGGCACTTTTTATAAATTTTCCTGGTTTCGTTAAAGTTGCACTGCCATATTTTTAGCGCAGTCGTTCTGCTACTAGTCACGTACCTACGATTTTTTGCCTGGCTTGACTTTTTCCTCGATGAGTCTATTGCAGGCAGAGTATATCATAGTTATTCTTCTTGCAGAGCTCCGAAACCATTTCTTGTTTGTCCTTGGTTAATCCCTCGATATTTAAATAAGAGCCGTTTCTGATTACACGGATGGTGGTGTTAGGATTAGCCCGGTGTATTCAACATAAAATTATTTCGAAATTTGTTGAATTTTTCGGTATTATACCGCATTATCACCGTTTCTAGGTGCACCGCGCGGAGGTTCCTAACACGCCCCCGCGATGTTAATAAGGAAAAGAAATAACTCGCGAGAAGAAAACGAAGAAAAACTTTATTTAACGATACGCGTATAATGTACAGAATATTCTTCATGTTAAGTACGCGATACTTTCAAATTTATCTTAACTCTTTCAGTCATGATGTCCACTATATGGAACGTGCAATTTGAATGCTGACAAAATTTTTTATATTCCGATAGATGTGAAATGTTTCAATTAAAAAAAAAAAATTATGTGTTTAAATACACTGAAAATTATTTACACGTCACCTAAAAAGCGGTATTGTATAATAAAATTTATAATAATTTTGTGCCAACATTTTATAATATATGGCTGAAAGGGTTAAAACCAGCACTGTATTGGAGTAAACAGTAATAAAATATGATATAAATACTCGGTTACACGCTTCTCGGCTTATTGGTTAAGATCAAAGTGTAACTTGCCAGACGAATAAATATCGTTAATCCAAAATAATTCTTTTTTTTTAAGTTTCTGCGAAATTTATTCAAATCTGTACGAACGTGTTCTATCATCGGCTAATGTGCGCTAAGGGTGAAATGGAATTAAAGTATAGGAAAATATCTACGCTGAATGAATAGAAGGGAATTAATAAAAAGGATTCGTCGCTTTTCTATTATGTAAATACGTCGCGAAATGTCGGCGTGTGTATTCTTGTTTGTATAGACAGTTGAAAGTCGTGCTTTCCCATTATAAAATAGAATTAACAAGGATTCGTTAACTTTATAAATAGCGCTCTAGGGTATATTATCAATTTATCGTAACGTTAGATAGTTGTAATTTTTTTTTTAATTTTTATTTTTTTGGTATTTTAATCTGTCTTCGTTAAAACGCATACAGTTGAATGCGTATTTAAAAGAAAAAATCGTTTCTAAGGCAATTTGACTAAATAAACTTCTAGTTACATTATTATTATATGTAAACTGCCTTAGAACGTGCGGTAACTATTTGCGTTCTACTCGCACAACCCGAGTTCGAATTCACACGTACGGGAAAAAATTTTAATTATAAGAAAGCCTCTAGCCAACTCAATTATCCATCCGATTAGTTGTAAAACGAGTAAGTGCTAACTTGTTGGAAAAGTAAAAATGACGTGGAAAGCGACACCTTGTATTGGCTTGTCTAGGATACGTCTCATTTTGCGAGTCCTCTATAAATTTTCAGGATCACTTGGGCAACATCCTATGTCTACTTTCGAGTTCATGGACTTTACACAACATACACACACAAACACATATATATACAAGATAAGAGTACCCGAATGATCGAGTTTTTGGTCGTTTTTTCCCCTGTAAAATTTTACGGAAAATATATTTGACAACAACAACAACAAAGTATATTTGCATAAGTATTAAATATAAAAGAAAATATAACATGGGTTACAAACATTGTGTAACAGGAACACCTTACCACAATAACACAGTAAAAATATAAAGAATAAAGCAAAACAAAACGTTAAATGCTGCAGGAAAGAAGCAAATAAAAACCTGCGGCTAGAAAATAAACACGTTTTCTAATTACAAGTAATACATGATAGTAAAGAAACTTAAGTCTAAACTACAAAAATATATGTTGTAAGTTCTTAAATAATTACTATATACACACACACACACACACACACACACACACACACATATATATATATATATATATATATATATATATATATATATATATATATATATATATATATATATGAAGTGGATGACACGGGTGTCGAAGGTGCTTACTAAGTAAAGGGGTTAAATTATAATTAAAAAATTAAAATTAATTACTACATAATGTTATGTTTGAGTCGCCTGTGTTTATATTTGGAATACATGAAACGAAGTTACTTTGAATCGTAATTGGCAATCGAAGAGACAAGTACATTGTTTTGATATGAGCATTTAATAAAAAAGTTAGTCGATAGCTTAGGGCAGGTCAGTAATAAGAATCATACTGTATGAAAAGCACTGTTACATACATAACTATATTAATCGTGTAGAATATCGTTTTATATATTCCTCAAGTTATAACCAAAAAATTTAATTTTGACAAATACTAAAAGTAGATTTCAACTTAATGTTTTTTTTTTTTTTTTTTTTTAATGAATTTTGTAACTTCCTTAAAATAATTCTTTCGTAGATTATAAAATATTTCCGAAAGATATCCGACACGCTAAATCGAAACGGTAGCCGGGATATAAAATTTTAATTATATTTATCAAGACATATGCGATAAAAATTAAATTTCTAAGCTTATAACTTTCGAGCGTTTAATGCGGTCGAGCTGAAATTTTTCAACCTACATTCAGATGAGTATCGAGAAAAAGATAACGTGAAAAAAATCAAATTTTCCAAAATTTTAGACCGTGTACTCGAGTCGAAAGTTTGAAAATTCGTAATTTCCATACAGACTTTTTATTAATTACTTAATAAATTACAGATATGTACAAAATTTCATTCAAATGAATAGAACCGTTTCCAAGAGTGCCATATTATATATTATTTATATATATATTTGTGTGTGTGTACGAACGTGAATATATATACATATATATTTATATATATATATGTATGTATATGGGTATATATAAGAATTACTCGTTTAATGGGATAAAATTGTAAACCCTACAGTAATTTTAAAAACTATATATATTTTCTGTTCCATCCAGTTTTTGCTTCAAATATGATATTTAAAAATCAGTGTCTGAACCATATAAAGTTTCGACATTCGTCGAAATTTATCAATCTAATCTCATTTTGGTTAACTAAGATATATTCTTATTTTTCTCAATTTTTACTATGTAGAATTATTTGCATTCAGTCTTGAAAAAAAAAAAAATATATATATATAATAAATTATCGATAACAATAATACTGTATTTTTGATCGCCCGTATTGATTTGTATCTTTTTAGAAATCACGTATAAAAATCTTGTCGTTATTTCCAACGCTAATAGGTGGATTTTTCCGATATGCTGTGTACTTATTTCCGGATAGTTCGATCATTTTCAGTTTTTTCTATATTTTTAATAAATTATATTTCAGTACCTACGTAGAATTTAAAAATCTACTCTCGCTTCGAGAGAATTAAATTTCAGTGTTTTAATGCTTGTTCAGCGTTTCAATTCTGGTTGGTACTGTTTTCATTCATTCTATGTTCGTGCCGAAAAATGAACGAGAAATAATTAAAAATATTGTCGAAAAATCGTCATGAAAAACGAAAAAAAAAAATTAAAAATTAAATCAAATTCTGATGAAAATTTAGCCGTTTAATCGGATGACATTTTAAAAATTAATAAATTTTAGACGCGTTTATTCAATTTTTTTTTCCTTTTCCGAATTCGGTTTATTATATTTTTATTTTCGTTTTGTTTTTATTTTAAATATAAACAATAACAAACCCTATAATAAATGTAGCGAAGTTATCATCGATCTGATAGATAGGAAGGGTACCTGAGAAATTTTAAAAATAAATCTATGAAGAAAGCGTAGCTGGACTTGTTTGAAACGATTGTTTACGAAACTCTTTTCGAATTATCAGACGCGTGTAAAGTAGATTATCATCGTTCGCCCTATTTACGCGAATTTCTGTTCGACGACGTAAATTAAATTGCGAACATTTCAAACTTCGCTTCGTAAAGATTTCTTTGTAAAAGTCAAAATGGAAACTTAAGAAATAAAATCAGTCTGTTGTTTCCGAAATTGACGAATAATTTTGAACGACTTTATTGCCCTACACTATCGTTTGACCTACTCTCGCATAAAACGATATTGTATCTGACGGTGGAACGTACATTTTTAAAAGAAAATATCTTTTATCGCATTTCTATGTTTCGTGTATTCTCGAACTTTTTTTTTTTTTCTATTATCGTATGAATTTTTTTATATAGGTCAGTTGTAAAAAAATGAAAAATAAAAATTACGTAATATCTGTTAGACTTAATATCGCAATTTAATTATTTCGATAAATCTTTTATCGAATGAACGAAAGAAAACTTCGTAATACGTTAATGGTAAACTAAATCAATTAAATACTGTACATTTTTTTTTTAAACAATCCTTTTGGGCTTTCCGTCGGTAGACAACCGTTTGTTATATCTATTAATTATTTTCTGTATTTACTAAATGGTATTGCACCTCCAAGCATAGAGAGGATGGTGGCTGCAGATATAGAAAGAACCAAACAAGCTCTGGACCCTCGGCACCCTATGTACAAGCAGTATGGGATTAAAATGCAGAACAAGCGCGAGTTAGAATATGACAAGACATCAATCTCGAGATTTCAATGTGAAGGAAAAACCAGCGGAAAGTTTCAATGAAAGCTGGCGAATATGGAAAACTCTTAATCGGATACGATCAAGGTGTGACCGAACAAAAGAGAATTTAACAAAGAGTGGTCGCTGGCCAACAGACCATGGCACACCTACTCGAATGTGAATTGACTAGTGTTAGATGAACGATGAAGAATGTCATTCACGCGGACAAGGACGCTATAAAGAATACTGGTCCGAGAAAATTTAATAGATGTTAAAAAGTAGTTTAAGTTATAATCGGCTCGCGCACGAATAATAATAATATTTTTCCATTTTCCCTCATCATACGTGTACTACCACACGGTATATCTGTGAAATCGGTCATGTTATTAAATTCATTATTACTAAAGCTGTCGATTCCGGAAAATAGAATCAGTTAATCGATTCCGACAAATCGAATCTTAGTCGACTCAAGTCGGTAAAATCGATTAATCGCCGAAATCGATTAAAATTTAAATTTATGCGCTTTAATTTTATTAACGAGTTTTATAAAAATAAAATGCTATGCTAAAAAATTACGAGTTTATTTAACAATTTATGAACGTATTAGAATTTTAAAATAGGAAAAAAAGGATATTTTATTAACGATTATTTTGAATTTTGATAAAGAAATATCAATTCTTCGCCTTATTCACCGAAAGGCGAGAGCGTTTGCTGATGAGAATGTTACCTGCCAATGAGAACACTCTGCTGTTTGGGCCGATTATAACGAATCTGTATGGCTGTTTTATGCATTAACGTCCGTCCTTACTCAGAGGACAATGTGTTGGTTCAAAACATTGCTAAATGTAGTTAAGCGATCGTATAACAATGAGTATTTTTAATCGAAATATTTGCTTTAGTCTCCATCCATTACGAGAAAAAGCGGGGATCTTTTTGATATCTCCTAGGCGGTGCATTATCATTCTCGATAGCTGGAAGAGAAACTAATAATGATTTTTGCGTAGGAAACGTTATTTATCAATTCTTGAAGATCAAATCATATTCAAAAGGCGTCGATTTCATTGTGGGACAAATGTTCATTTTAGACGAATCCTTCTAAATTCAACCTCAGATTTAATCTTCGTTGTGGATGTTTATGCTCTTTCAAATGTGAGAGTGACGACTGCAGCGAATTTAACAAAAAATGTTCGGTAGATATGATTAATTTATTAGTCGATATTTACTGGAAACCGGACGGTAGATATTATCGGTTAAAATTGGTCAGTCATGATGGGTTTGATGGAAAAACATTCCGCTTTCAATGAAATGTACAATAATCCAATGTGTGACGTCGAGTTGTGGATTTTTAAGTAATAATAATAGCGATGACAATAAATCATAATGACACTTTTTTTTTTTTGTCGTAAGGACCGAAAAATGGCACTAATAGAATTGAAATCCAACTAATCGCTCCCAACTTTTCACCCATTCTTATTGAATAAGTTTTTTACTGGTAGTATAAATAAATAAAGCGAAACGAAGACGTAGTAGAATTTTCTTACATATTTTTTTTTATTGTTTTCTTATAAAAAGCGGGGAAGTTAGGATACGTTCTTTAAATCTATTTTTTAAAATTCTATAATTTTCCCGATATTTGAACAGTTGATACATATAAGTTCTCAATACATTTTTCGTAATTTATTAAATTGAAAGCGTTTTTTTTTTTTTATTACTTATTTTAGAAATTGTATATTAACATTAGACGCTAAATTTCGTCGGAGAGTTCATGTAAAAAAGAAAAGAGAGGAGTTGGAAATAAGATATAAAAAACTATATTGGATGATTAAATAAGATATTACATATCGGATGATTGGTAGGCATTCTCAATTATTAATTTACAATAATTTTTTTTTTAAACTCGCCTGTACATACGATAATATACAATTATGTAGATGCAGTGGCTAGCCAGGGGTGGTTTTGGGGGTCTGACACCCCCCAGAAAATATATATACGTTGTTAAATGCCGTGTTGAATTTGTTAAACCTATTTTTTTTTATTTTCATTTATTTTGTTTAAATTTCAAATTTCGTTGTTTTTTGATGTAAATAAATAGTTTTGTAATATAGGATGTACTAGAAGAATTTTGTAGAAAAACCTTAAGAATAGATTTTAAATTTTAAATTTAGTTAAGTATCACTATGTATTATTCCTTCGATATAAAATCATTATTTATCGTTTTCGCGAAATTTATTGTACTTTATCTCCCTCTGTTCTCGATAACATACTATTAGTGTGTTCCAGTGACATTAAACATTTCTGTCGTCTATTGCTTCTAATAGAATTACATACTCGACGTCTAATAAGTATAAAAATAACTCCGGTGAGTTGGATTGCTTTTAACCTACTCGAGTTTTGGTTATTTACTTAAAGTTCAATTTAACTTGTGTTTACTGTTATAATTTAGTTTTGATTGAACCCCCTTCAACCAAGTATATGGCTACGCCACTGTGTGGATGCATTAAACAAAGTAATAAAAATATATAGCGTTTCGAAAATGAAAACGCACCATATGCAAACAATATACACCTCCATAAAGATCTATAAATCGATCGCGTCAATAAAGTAATTAAAAATTTTGTAAAATGTCACCAAATATGACTTAAAAAGCAATGCTTTTAAGAGGTGTATAATTTATTATTTTTAGTTAATATGTAATAACCAAAATTCCATAGGTAAATTTTGGTATTAATATTATGTATTTATTATTTGTCAAAGTTAACTTGTTTTTGTTAGTCTATCTAGATTAGATTACTAGAAAAAAAACAAAACAATTGTTTCAAGTATGTGTGTAATATCTAAAATATCCGCTAATGAATCGTCTGTATTGTAAAATGAATCATTTACTAATTGAAGAATACTAGTATTGAGTTTAAGGAAAACAATTACGTGGGTGCTGCGGTGAATGTGCGCGAAATGCATTTTTTAGGAGGTGAATTCTTTAAAAAATATTCACATTTCTGAAAAATATATATATATATATATATATTTATTTATTCTGTTTGTTTTATACGTACGTATATAATGAGTATAGTTTACTTATGTCAAACCTCATTGTACGTAAAAAGTTGGCTCGACTTTTGCGGGTTCTGGTATGTAAGCTCTTGAAACTAGTTAGTACCGTTTGATGGCGCTGGCATCGCTTTACTCGCAGTCTGCTTTGTAGGAACCAGATAAATTTCTAGTTTAGTTACTTCTCATTTTGTCGCGTTCTTTTCCCGCTCATTGTTCGAACGTGTGTGTAAGTTTTGTTTGTTTCGTTTAAATAAAAAATCTTAACAGCCATTCGCGAAAAATTGCGATATACGTTGGGTAAATGTGTTCGGGCATTATTATTTTTTATTTTCAATATTTCAAACATAATTAAAAATAATCATAATTTAGTTGGTTCGTTCGAGTGAAGTTTTCTTCTTTAAAATTCGCGCGCTTTTTCAATCGTTCCCCTTATTTTAATTTTTATGTGGTTTTCTCTTGTTGTTATTAGCTTAAAAAAATCTATACAATAACGTTTTTAGGGTCAGCGTGTTTGTATGACGATTTGTTAATTATAAAAATTTTGCATATTGTTTTTTTTTGCGTTCGATTATAATCTTAATAAAACTAATAGTAATTTTATGCATCCGCGAACTGAATTCCACCATTTCCATTTTATTCGCGCATATTTATGAAATCCGTTTTCATTATATATATATATATATTTTATTATTCTAAATTTAATCCATGTACCGAAATATTTAAACGAGGGATTATTGAAGAAATTTACTGGATTTTATTGTATTCGCGTGTGTAAGTTTGGTTTTATTATTTATACCATTTTTCTGGTGAGAAAAATAAATTTGTCTAATAGTTATCTCGAAGAACAACCGATAGACGTATACACGAAATATAAGCGCTTTGTTGTGATTTTTCAAACGAATTTTCATCTTTGTCATCAAGTTGTTTTCAATCTGTTCTCTAACTGTTGAGTATTGTTTATATTTTTTATTTTGAATCAGTAACGACCTTCATTATGTTTCTATAATTTTAAACGATTTTTAATCTACATCGACTTTGGCATCGTTTTGAAACATATATTGTTTTAATACCATATATATATATATATATATATATATATATATATATATATATATATATATGCGTTGTAAATTGTAATGTTTACTAAATTAATTGAGTGCAGTTAATTCGTTGTTTTTTATGCAATAAAATTATAATTGCGAATTTTTAGTTTTACTTTATTCAGTTGCGTTCATTTCTTTTATGATAAAAAATGCCACCAGGTTCCATTGGATGAAATTAATATATAAAATTAGTTGTCATTGTGTCTTGTAAATTGCTCCTGTCTTTACAGATGCAACGTATATTTTTGTATAATTTGGTTTCGTTTTGAATATATATATATATATATATATACGAAGACCATGAGAAGAATACCTGACTTCAGACCGGTGGTTATTCATTTATTTCTTAATCACGGTAGCTAGAAAACGTTAGTTATTAAGTTAATTTAATAGCGGATATTATTTAACCTAGGTTGATTTAATGTATGTCTTCCAACGATAGCCCGTCGCATTATTAATTTACTGTATTTTTTTTCCATATTTCTTATAGATTTCTAGTTTTTCAGCGTTTTTTATACATTTATGTGTCGATAAAAATTTTATCTTGAATGTTTACGATGCAGAAAATTAAATTTAAGCGTCTTCGCTCATGTAACAATGCTAATTTTCGTAGTGAAATTTTGTTTGACAGAAAACGTTATTTTTATAAAATTTAAACGCTTAATCAAATAATTCTCATTTGTAAAATCGACAGTTTTCGTATATTATGTTCTCTTAATGATTTTTGTAACTCCAATCCGAAGTCGGTCGTTTAGAATAAATTACACCTAATAATAATTACACTCGATGAGGGAAATAATTTTAGCGTATTAATTCTTTTTTTTTTGCAATCGTATATTTTATGTATATTTTATGATAATTGTATGTATATGCAAAGTACTATTAATAAAATAATAAATAAATAAATGAAGTGTATAGTACCGATGCTTAAAAGTAGGAAAATTATATAGTCAATCAACATATATCGCTTATATATTCATAAACATGTAAATAAGTATTTCAAAGCAAATCCTTTGCAGGCTGTACTTCTATATTTAAGGGCAACAGTCAGCATGACGAAACGTATGCCCAACTATTACCGTCGTGAAATGTGTTGTACAAACTTTTTTTTTTTAAAGTAGCAAAATTAAAAAAATTATTGTAGCTTAAGAAGAATAAAAATTATTATCTGTATATAATAATAGGTTTTAATTAGTTTATATACTGCATAATGATAAACTTACAGATACAAACTTGCATTATTCCGTAGTTATACTTTTCTTAAGATATAAGTTAGGAAAAACTTTATTCGTTAACTAGTTATTTATTAATCTTTAGGGGAATTAGTTACGACTAACTTATCGTTAATATAATTCTGTCTTTTCGTTAAGAACGTATTAGATATTTTTCATTTCGATACTATACGAAAGGAAACGCGATTTCGTTAAAAAATGTTCTCAGTAACGATATATTAAAAATTATTCAAGTTATATTTATCCCTTTTTTAGATTCAGATTTATTACTATTCTTTACGTAATTATTAGAAACTTATCGATTCGCAGTTAATGTTCGTTTAATGACGAATGCAAATTATACTTGGTTTTTATTCTTCATCTAAATACTCTACACGGTTGCCGCGTGTAGCGATTACAAAAGGAAAGTTTATACAGATTTGTAGCGGCGTAAACAAGTCAGCCTATATCGCATTTATTCCGGTCCATTTTTGTGTGTTCTGTGTCCGTGAGAATTTTCTACGACACCAATTACTTTTCTTCGTTCAATTTTTCCTAGAAGCAAGCGTATTGTCTCGGTATCTTTCTTCATTGATAATGCGCGTGAAATATTTGATTTTTTCTATCTTCGATAATTTGATGGTTGTTTCCTCATGAACGGTTCTCAGTGCGCTATTCCATTTGTCACGAGGAACCTTGAGCATATGGCGATAATACATCTTCCATGATTCATCGATGAGGTGTTGCAGAGTATAGATTATATATTTTCATCAATCGATTATTTCGTTATTTGAAATAATAAAAAATTTGATTGATTAATTATCGATTTCCAATTAATGTGCCATGTACTATTGGTAGGCTGGAGGTACAGATGAGAAGAGCTCGGATCATGTTGAAGTAGTATCGTGCAAAATGCGAAGAACTTGAAGATAATTCGCGTTTATAACGCCTCTAATTGTTGTTGGTAATGCTAGTTGGGAACGTTGAGAGATGAAAGTAGTTTAGCAGAAGATGTTTGACTGTAATTTTCAGGCGTCCAAGGGAAAATATTAAATTCCGCGTTAAAAAAAAAACATTAATGCGCGACATAAGTGCATATGGAAATTATATATTTTCCATATTATTTTAGTAAATATTGTATTTATTTTCTAACCGATTAAAAAAGTATGTTTAAACCATTGACGTTATATTCATTTTCTTCGATGTATCCGTGTATTTATGTCGATGAATCTTATAATTTTATCGGACGTTTCTAAATATTTTCTTCTAATTTAATATTCTGTTTGATATAGAAAATGCCGTTCTAGCGGTTATAGTTACGTAAAACCTAGAAATTAGACCTCTTTCAACACTTGGCTGTTTTCTGTTTAAATTTTAGCGGTTAGTCCGATAATACTGATTAACACTATCGTGTGATTATAGCTTACAATCGAAATGTACGTATGTCTGCGTGTGTGGTTCGTAGAAGTTGACCGTGTGAGAATTGTCCGGTCGTGGTTTTAGAAATATCACGTTATTCTAATAATTTTTTTATTTACCAGGAAAAAAATCAGTACTTATGAAATATATATATACTAAATGCCACGTGTTACGCGTATGTGTTTTTGTGCATTTATATATATATATATATATATATATATATATATATATATATATATATATATATATATATATATATGTATGTATATGCATATGCATGCAATTAAAAATGGCGAGTAATGTCGAACATGGCGATATTTGTGTCGCGAGTAAACTGACTTCTCTCTACTTGAAATTTATCACCCGTTTTTACTTTCGGTTACTAAATTTTAGATTAATCGTTGAGGGCGGGCAAAGCTTCTCGTCAATTATTCGTCATTCTTTATCTTTTAAAAAAATAATAATAATAATAACAAATAGTTCACATAGTTTTAGCTAAATGAGTGCGTTGAAATATCTGTGAAATTCTTGAAAATCTATCCTGCAATCACGATTAATCGATATCTTTTAATTAATTTAGTTATTTAATTGCAATTAGGGTGAAGAAGAAGTGACATTTAATTATGTAACTATCGTAGTTTACTATAAATAAAATCAAAAACTATCTATTGCGAACGCGGGTGCTAGGACATACACAGTTTTAAAAGTATTGTTAGTCTTAAAGTATTTGAAATTGATTTCTTTTGCATATATCGTATTTATCGTCGTTATTTTTTTTTAATTGATTTTCTTTTTTCTTCTTCTTCTTTGTTGCCATGTCGCTATTTTCTTTAATCGGTCACTTTGTAGAAGATTACTTGGACGCACTGAATTCTTGGAAGACATATTAACCTTTCTACTTTTACTAAGCTACAATAATATGGCTTCACGCGGTGTTCTATGCGATTTGCATACCAATCGATCGATAATATTAGATAGATTACAGAATATTTTTTCATTATTCGAATGTAAATAATATATCGTGTTAGAATCTGATATAACCCGCATATTGTTGTAGCATCTTAATTTAGGTGTGTGTATATAGGGTTCCCAGAATTTAACATTTCCTGGTTACTTTAAAAATTATTTTTGCTTTATCGTGTTTCTTACTAAATGTTGAAATTTATTAGCGGTGATCTATCTAGTATGTCTTGCTTTGTTGACGAAACGTGAATATATATATATATATATATATATATATTTCGGAATTTGCATTACACTTTGTTAGTCTATAAATATCTTTTCAAATAGCGAATAATGAAAAAAAAAATCAATGATAAAACTGTAATATAAAATTTGGGAAAAAAATTATCTATTTAATATGTAATGACTTTTTATTAAATAAATAGGAAAGTTTCACGTGCAAATTTTTCCAATTGTTGTATTTTATACATCATTAAGACTTGTTATTTTTTCGAAATATTTCGTTTCTTCTCGTCTAGTATTTGGTTTCTTCGTTTTTGTAATTTTTTATCGACTTTAAAGCGATGTTGCTCAACCATTGAAAATTATTTCATTGCTTCGCGTTCGTTGTATACGTCCTGTTTATGTCTTATTTTACGAATCTGAATATTTTTCGCTTTTTTCTCCGATTTTTGTTCGGATTGCATAATTTACTCAATGTTGCTACGGACATTATAATTAATACTCGTATTTAAAAAAAATATTATTATTAAATAATTCACGCGCATATTGACATCGGTTTTTAATAGAATAATTACGTTTTTGTTTTGATTTTATTATTTTCACGTCGACCGCGACGATATTAATATTAATTATATTGTTATCGTTTTCATTGTCGTGTTTCATTATTGGTATAATCTTAATTATCTTTACGATTTAATTTTTTTTTAATACATTTTTTTTTCATTAACTTTAATATTTTTCCGTTACGATAATTTGATGTTTCTTTAGCGATCATGACGAGTGCTACAGGATATCTTTCTGGACTACTTTTCGTGTTTATTTTTTTTTTTTTTTGTTATATCATTTAGATTGCATAATTTTTTATTATGCGAATTTGAAATCGTTTGTTTTTTATGCGATAAACGTGCGATTTCGATGAATTTTACCACCTTGAATTCGGGTATTCTTCCTTAAATTTATAGTGAAAATCAACTTTTTAGCTTACATATATATGTACATACGTGTGTTTTAATTATTCTATTGTAACTGTGTAGCTAGGTAGAGAGAGGTCCGACTTATATTTCGCGATATTTGAAAACATTTTTAGCACTTATCATATTACCCGTTTACTACGTGCGATTAGTTCTTTATTTCTAATTATCGCGTTTTTAATCGTATTTATTAAAATCGCGTAATCCTTCCCTGTTATTTGAATAGCTGTAATTATACCGATAACCTATAATACACGGCCGATGCGGACCGCAGTTTATGAAACTGATCGAATACATTATATACGGGCTGCTATAACCGCGATTAGCGTGCGATAATTCGTTGCGTTTCATCATATATGGAAAATAATGAAAGCAGCAGCAGCGGCTGTAAAGCCGATATCGATATCATCAATATTAATAATAACAATAATAATACTAAAAATATCGCCAATAATAACGGCAACGTTAAAGGTTGCGTTACCGGTACTAAACAGTTGCAGCATCCGTCTCAAGCGCAACAAATAGCTGCATCGGCTGCATCGTTGAAACGGAGTAGCAGTTTAAAATTGAAATTACTAAAGTTACCGATATGGAATAATAATCCTTCCAATAATAATAATTCGACTTTGAACGCTTCCACTTCCTGTAATACTAATAATTTGTGCGCATCAACATTAGGTAAGTATTATTCGTGTTTCGTACGTGTATTCACATATTGCGCCTTCAAATTTCACACACATACACACACATATATATATATATAATATATAATTAAGACTATGTTTTACAGATTGTGTCATTTACAGAGGTGTGCAATATACTGTATATAGTCAGTTTAGGCATAATCAACGTACTACTAATACTTTATAATATATAATACTTTGCGCCAGTTTCACACCCAGTCATCGAATATGCACATGAACTTATAACATACGAGATAATATTTATACTATAATTTAGGTGCACTAGATGCGTAAATATGAAAGGTATCCGTATATTGATACATATATTCACATATATACATTGCACGTGTTAAACATACTTATACATTATTGCTGAGAAAGTTCACACAGACACATCAGATACATACATGCACACATTCACGCACGGAAAAAATATATTCAATCTATTTTATTTGGGACTGAAAAGTTTTATCGTTGTTCGGCAAAGTGCTGGTAAAAAAAACACCTTAGTAATCCTGCACTTTGTTATGTAGTATACTAAAAACGAATACTTGATTGGTACGTTCGTCTTCTGCTTTAAATTATTTTTTATTGTATATTCGTACGTGGTCTGGGATATTTTTATTTTTTATTTATTTAGAACATATCCCTTTTTCCCTTTTCCAGTTTTCGCCTGTTTTGCCCCCGTCGGCAGATACCCTTTACATTTAAATTATCATAACAATTTGCATGTAATTCCCACGTTTAATATAAAGTACTATGTATCGGTGGGGTAGTATGTTATCGGTAATGTTCACCTTGTGCGTGATTACATATTGTCGAATGTGATGTGTGTAATCTACGGATTACGGTCGATAGGACGCACAAAGTGTACATGGTCGGAATTTTCTACTGCGCTACATTAACTCATATCATCATGACTTAAATGAAAACGAAATAGATGAGTCGAAATTTTCTAGGCCCGCGTAAATAATTTCGATAGTGTAGAAGTCCGGAGTAAATTTGAATTTTTGGCTTTGTATAATAATTGGTGATTAAGCTGTGGATGTGTCGTCCGGTATTATCTATTTTGTCAAATTTCTAAATAGTGTCCTTTTATAGCTCTCAGAGCGAAGATATATCGAATTCTAACTTCACTGCAAGAATTCGGATTAAATTTTCAAAATTATTTCTATTAATTGCTCGTTAAAATGTGGAAAGATGTCTTTGTCTAAATAAAATATTTAGTTGTTCGGTTCAATAAAATGTTGTTAATTTTTATACATTGAATGATGTTTTATAGTATCGTTATTTTCTCTATTGGCGGAATAAGAAATTCCAGCTTTGTTGCTCATTTGACCTTTGTCGATAATTGTTTAACATAGTTTAAAAGATTATTATTATTGTTATCGTATTAATTGAGTGTTTACATTTAGGAAGAGATTATTATGAGGAACTGTAAAAGGTGCAACTTTACTCGTAAAGTTTGACGAATGAAATAAAACGTGATGTGTACCTATGAGTTTGTTCTGTGCGTGCTTGGATATATATATATATATATATATATATATATATATCGTGCGCGTTTACTTTTATATTTTGTTTTGCTTGCAGCGTATTTTACGATTCTTTCTGCTTATAAAGATCGCTGAATTATGTTCAGTTATTACGTCGACATTGGCGGCTTTACCTTATTTTACTTCATTCTTCGGGTAATGAACTAGTTCATTGAACTTTAACTGCCCTTTAAAGCATTTTCCCCGTTGTGCAGACATATTCGTTATTCACTCAAATATTAATTTTCTGACAATAAAGTGTTTTAGTATTACGAACAAAATTCTTATATACGTGTGATGTTTTTTTGACAAAGAAAATATGTCGGTATACAATAATTTTTATTTTACGTTAACGAGATTTCTCTATAAAATTATTTCACCTATCACCTTAAAAATATTTTATTCGCCTTATCATCGCAGTTAGTTAATAAATACTAACTCTAATAACGAAGATAGTCAATAAGATTTGTTTATAGTTTTCTATATTCTTATACACTTATGTAGCATTCGTTAGACCATATTTATAAATATTTAAGGAGCTTTTAACGAGTGTATTCTGTTTTCCCCTCTGCCCCAGCTGCTCTTTTGGAGAGTCAATAACTAAATTACTCGTTGGACATCTTTGAACGCCATTTCACTCGTAACGATGAGTAATTGTTAATAGTTCAGCGGACGGTGGTTCGATATCGTGTATATTATGACAATGTGATAAATATAAACAAAAAAGAAATAAAACAATGTTCTTAAACTTTTTTTAAAAATAATTTCTTCTCATCTAGAACTGACCAATGAGGCCATCCACTAGATTTTTTTGACTTAAGTATTGTCATGAAATTTCAAACACGCTCATCAGCGTGATCCGAGATCTGCTGACTCGGCGACTAGACCAAATCAGTCATTTGTTTTCGGTTTAATCTCCTCGGGCTTATTGATTTTTCCAGTAATTTCGCTGCAAGCGTGCTGGCTATGTACTTCTAATCTCGACATATGTTTCCTGACTGATTGTTCTATTTCTTCAGTCACATATTTGATTCCGAGATCCTTATGTAGTGTCTGGTTAGATATATACCATGTTGCCCCATCAACGAACGAAGTAATTTATTCTGGAAGCGATGAATCTTATTCACATTACATTTGCACGCGCATCCTCAAAGTTCAGCTTCGTACATCCGTATTGGCTTTAACACCATTTTATAAAGTAATATTTTGTTAGAAACCTTTAGTTGCGAGTGTGGTCCGAGCAACCAATGAAGCGGTCTTGTTTTATGATTTAGCTCCACTATTTTCGCTTTGATATGATTAATCCATAAAACTATTACCAGTGTTAATATCTACAATTAGTAATGATTCGGCTGCCTCGAGGATGTAGGTACTTGTATGAATGTGTACATATGAGTTTTGAAAATTTAATTAAACTGGCTGAAAGGTGAAAAGCTGGACTAAAAACATATATATATATATATATATATATATATATAAAAACATCTACGCCCGTGCGTGTTCTACGAATATCCGTTAAAAGTCGCCAAATTTAAATACCTAGGAGAAATAATGCAACCAAATGATCTAGATAAGGAAATCGAGCAATAGTAGTATACAAGATGGAACAAGCGTTCAATTTAACCGCAGAAATATTTAATAAAAGGTCATTATCGATAAATACGAAGGTACGACATTATAACACTGTAATTAAACCACAATGTCTGTATGCTACAGAATGTTTGAATATGAACACGAACAAACACATCGAGCTCATAAAGAGCAAGGGACGAAAAATCACGATGAAACTTCTGGGAGCGAACATTAAGGAAAAAAGTATCGGAGAAATATATGATCAAATGGAAAAGATATCGGACACAATGAGAAAAACGAGAATAAGATTTTATGGTCACCTAAAAAGAACAGAGTTGCGTAAAATTATATTCAAATACTTTGAAGAAAATCCGTGAAAACTATAAAAGGTTTATCAGAAATGAAAATGGACATAAATGATAGAAACAAATTTCGCAAAAAAAAAGTTAACGAATTTAAAGGATTCATTGAAAATGTGAAAAATAAGAACACCAGTGGTATGGACGGACAAAAAAAAGGTTGATGAATGAATGAAAATGTAAAATTTCGTGGTTAATGTTTTTTTACCTGGTCCATAGTTTGCCATAATCGAAAATAATAATAATATATGCGTTGTCTGGAGAATGTATATCTTATATAAATTTATAAAAGATGCTAATATGTAAATATGAATTTTGAAAACTTCATTAAACTTGGCTGTAATTGAAAAAAATATATATATGCGTGCGTGTGTTTATCCATAAACAGGGAAAGAATGAACGAAATTAATTTATGTATATAGCTTATAAATGACTACCTAGTATAACGAACCATGTACTTGAAGTTGGAATATTCAGGTTAGGTTATTTTTAATTTTCTTAAAATGCATTTTTAATTTATAGTCTTCGGTTTAGAGATTCGGCATTACGTCGGCGTATGTGTATGTGTTTCAATTTCTTCGTTTATCATAGGTACCAGTTTCTTAATTATTCCCGGCTATTTCAAACGGAATTTAGCGAGCCCGAGTTTCTTAAAGACGAGTTTCCGTTGACTAGACACCGGTAAAAGTTGTTGAACTTTAATTCTTTCATTACGAAAATAACGCCTCGTGTTAGTAGATTTTGGTTTTTATTTACGATTTACAAATCGAATGTACGAAAGAGCGCGTTCTACCCGTCAGATGCGCTTCGCGTTATTATCATATATATTGAATTCGAAAAAGTAATTTTCGAACGGTAAATATCGTTACGTCGCGTGTAGTATATAATCAGACTTTACAATATGATATTTGTTTTGTGATTTATCTACACGTTCGTATCTTCAACGAATTACTGTATTGAAGACGTTGAATGTTATATTATACATTTCACTTCACAAATCTATTTTAAATTTGACTATGTTGTTTGTTTCGTCCATAATTAAACTTTAAAAATCGTCTGACAGCGTGACTCAATTTAAAAAGATGATATATATATATATATATATATATATATATATATATATATATATATAATAAAAAATAAACAGCAAAAAAACACTAATTTTTTTTAATGAAAAATCAAAAAAAGCTTTTCTGCTGTTAAGTCGTTATCAAGTGAATATACAAATTACAAAAATATATACAAATTTATAAGAACGTAATTCTAAAAGTTTCAAATTATACATACATACACACACACACACACACACACACATATATATATATATATATATATATATATATATATATATATATATATATATATATATATATATATATATATAGTACCAGGCCGTCCGTTTGTCCATGTTTTTTTTTCTTTTAATGGTGTTCTTCCTGACTATATATTTAAATAAGAATCGCATTTTACTGAAAATCGTCGGTTACATCGCGTAGAATTAAATTTAACTAATTTCCCGAGTTATAACCGAACATGTTAGTTTTACCACCCTTGTTTGAAAATGAATTTTAAAATATTTGGATCGAATTTTTTTCCTTATTCGATAGATCAAAAAAAATTTCCGGAATGTGCGATACTTTCAATCAAAGGGTACTTCCCGGATATAAAAGTATAATTATATTTATTAACACACGAGGTAAAAAGCGAATTTGTTCGCTTCTGTAAGGCTTGCAAGCTGAAATTTTCGACGTAAATTTAGATAAGCATCGAGGAAAACACGACGAGGAAAAATTTAAATTTCCGAAAGTTTATTAGTTAGTGCATTCTAGTTCGGGGCACAAAATTTAAAAATTCGTGATTTATATACAGACCATTTTTAATTATTTAATAAATAATAGGCGTGTACAAACTTTTATCAAAATCATTAGAGCCGTTTCCGAGATATGTATAAATTATAAACGCTACCGTCATATACTGAAAGAAAATATATAGCGCACAACAGATAAATTACACTGGCTATACAAGCGATGATCGTAGGCTTACTAGAGGATTTAAAATGATGACGAAACTTTGACAAAAATCGCTTAAAAACATAATTAATACCGCGGTGAATAGGAAGATGTAAGAACAAATATGTTCTTGCATGCAATCCCTGGCAAACGTGTATGTTACGTAATGATGATGATGTTCGTTTAATGTAATTTATTATATTTAGTTTTTTAATTTTCTTTCAATTTCACAACTGACCTTAAGGCTGTCTAATAAATCTTTTATGAATATAAGAATAATGGAAGTCAGTTTTGATATTAGGTCTTTTTTTTTGCATTTATGGAGAGGTAAGTCAAAGATTTTCTTCTTCGTAGACGTCTAATTCCCCTCGAGTTGTCTAGGAGCTCTACGTATGTATTTTGTTGTTTCTTCTGATATTCTGTTATGTCCTCGATATTTAGGTCGGTATTATGTAACGTTTTGTTCGAAATAAACCAGGATTGAACGTGGTTATATTTAGTCGTAGAAAAGAAAGTTATTACGCTTTCCTAACTGTGAAATTCTAGGTAATTTTCTTCAGCACTATATTTCGAAACATGAAATATATACATATAGACGATAAAGTTAAAATCATTAAATTTGATATGTTAAAAGACAACTTTCAAATGAACAGAAATAAAAAATATGAACAAATCTGGAAAACAACCGAAATGAAATAAAAATTAAATATAAGAAAACACTTAACAGTTTTAATTAAAGACAGAGCTGTGTTAATTAACTTGATCAGATGAATGTGTTCTTTACCAAATATGTTAGCTTATTGACACAGCTCGCTGTTTAATCGGAGCGGTTAATGTAATATTGTGTATCAAATTAAGTACTTTCTTACGTTTGATTTCAGTTATGTTTTATACTTTTAATTTTAATTTTTCTCTACTCGAAAATAGCTTAGTAGCCGAACAGCTTTTGTGTGATCTTTCAACGTATAAAATTTATCTTTTTTTAGCTATGTTTTGCGATTTGAATCACTATATTCCGCGTCAATTCGCGTATAAATATATAATAGATGGCAGAGAAAGAAATTTCATTTTTTTTTTTTTTTTTATATTTCGTGAACATTTTCACAGAAATATTAGTGTTTTACAAATACCTAAAAACTTGTTGGACGGTTGTTTAATCGCTCGTTGTTTTCGTAAAACCTTAAAAATGCCTTTAAAAATGATTTAATGCTGGAAAGGTGCGGGACGAATTCGATCGAAATGTATTTGCTTTTCGATAAATATCCTAGCGATTTGTAATAATGGTAATGGAATTACGGTCGAGAATTAGTTTGGCGTCCTATCTTGCTATGTAGAACTTGGTCGTTCATTAACAAGGTTAGAAATTATCTGCTGACCCTCCGCGCTAGGTCGTTGCTTATTATTGTACGATATATTAACGATGATGGTGATGACGATTATTGTTGTTATATTTCTGTGATGGTTGTAAGAGTGATTTTGTTGGCGAATAATGTACAAATTTTGGCAAGAAAGCAACATTTTTTACGGTTTATTTTTATAATCGGTGTACATATCCGAAAAACTGCTTTATCTTCTCTCGGCTAATATTAATATTATATAATAGAAAATAACGCTGCTCGATGCTCGATGTATGTCATTTTTATGTGTTTTTTGTTTTTTGGATTTGCGCCCTGCCTTTTCGAACCAACATATTTGCTGTTATGCTTTTTATATATGTATGCATGTAGAGCATCGTGTTTGTTGGTTTGTTTTTCGTCAATTCTCGAAGACGATTATAAAGAACCCGTGTCTAAACGCGTGCATATACGCGCCTCTTCGCGTACACGTGTGTATGTGTTTCGTGTATATTATCCGATTATCGAACTATTATTGTTGTGTAAACTTATCCGATTGAATGTCGAACTTTTCCCGAACGAAAAGAATGGGCGTGAACGGAAAAAAAGGTACGTATGTTTGTTCGTAAGGTGTATTTTTATAATTGATTGCAATAAGTGCTAATAAGATTATTATGATAACAATAACAATAATAGTGTATACTATTGATTTAGATTTAATTAGTTATAAAACATTTCTCCTAGTTGTTTATATCTATATTATTTCAAAATTCTTCATATTTATATATATATATATATATATATATATATATATATATATATATATATATATATATATATATATATATAAAATAAGGTGTTATTTAATTTGAATACACCAAAAATACATACACAAAATAATTAAAATTAAACAATAATGAAATCCCAACTTCAGCAAAGGCGGCTTATTTTTACTTTAAGATACATATTCGGCAACTATTCGCTCTTGCTTTCCGTCCCCGAACTGGTCCCCACATATTTAACGATATCATCTCTCCGCCGTCTTTTTGGTGTTTTGATTTTCCTTTTCTTATCCAACAAAATCCATTCTATGTGCAAAAAAGACAAATACGAATAAAATCCATCGTTTGCAAAATAAAATCTTACGCCTAATATACCGAGCTCCATGGTATATGACGAATTATATAATCCACTTAGATCTAGGCGTATATCCAGTACAAGAAGAAATACGTAAAATTGCTAATAGGCACCTTCAACGGCTACGACATCATCCAAACGAGCTGGCGGCTCAACTACTACACACGCAGCAAGATCTCAGAAGACTAAAAAGGACGAAGATTACGGATTTAGCCCATTGACAAATAGGAGGACTCACCAAGGGGTGTGTCCTTCATACAGGTGATTGAATCTTAGATACAATTTGTTAGATAGCTATTACTGGCTAGTTACAAATTTGGAAATGGCGGAAAAAAAATATCTGACCCAGCTATCTACTTGTTTCCGTATGACACGACCACACCATGTTCATTTTATTTTTCTTACTATCTCCGTTTAGGTCATCTGTTCTTGACTGCGCTCTTAATGTCTTATTGTTTGTTTTATCAAATTTTGTAATCTCTAACATTTTTCTTTCCATCGTCCGCTGTGCAATTTATTATTTGCTTTACCGTTACATGACCATGTTTGTGAACCGTAAGTAATCGCCGGTAGGATACGTACATTAAATTTATATATATAATACACTTTAGTTGTTTCAGATTAGGTACAATGCGCCAGAATTATATTATTGTTACCGAGTTACAAAACTACTAAAAAAAGTTCACGTTATTTTAGTTATATCTGCTGATTGCTTTTTTTATTTTTTATTTTTTTTTGAAATTTTGTGAGTTGTCTCGTTATAAATTTGTAAATCGTTTTAAAATTGCGAACTAATTTCGCTCATTTATATTGGAGTTGTTAAAAATAACTTATCTTTAATTAAACTGTAAACGTTAAACTGAATTATTTATCTCTACTTTTTCTTTATTAATATATATATATATATATATATATATATCATCATCGTCGTATTGTTCGTTGCCGAACGTCCTGACTATCTGTTGTACGTTTATTGTTACATACAAAATTAGTTAACATTCAAGGTAATATTTATATGCAAGGAAGATGCACATGCATATGACGTTATATGGAGTAGTCTCCGTGATAATTATGAATTAAATAATGATGAAAGAACCCTCGACCGTCAAATTGACAGTCGAGCACTCTCTACGCCACCATGACACATGTTATATATATATATATATATATATATATATATATATATATATATATATATATATATATATATATAGCATCAGCAATGGGTAATAAATTAACCGACATTATGAAAAATAAAAAAAAATGTATATTTTACATCATTCATTCAGTGCCGTCTCCGTACCGGCGGCAGGTGACTACTTACCTATACATATTTTATTGTACAGTGTAAGTAGTGTAAAATATAATTATAATATGGCGTTAGAGTAGATAGACACACACAGTCGGAAGAACTAATTGTAATCGTTTTGTTGCTTCGATACAATACAGCCCCGTATGCTTTTGTAGTGTACTATATTATTACTAGGGCGCGTATGGTGTTGTGCGTGGTGGTTTACCATCGCCTTCCACGCGATAATATTATAATTAATTTTCTTATGATAATTTTTGCGTCGTCGATCGTATTGGAATTCAGTGTCTTCCCTATATATGTCCGCGTGCATTAGTCACTAGTCTGTCCAGACGACTTTTTTTATATATATATATATATATATATATATATATATATATATATATATATATATATACATATATATATATATAATATTATTATTATTATTATTAAATTTCCAATTAACTGGAACGTTGAAAGGATGAGCAGCTTTGCTGTGGGTGAAATTCTCGCCGTTGGTGGGATTCTAAATCAGTTTGTGCTTACAGAACCTAAAATTTTATCGGTAACCCAGGTGAAATTTTAATTTTCGACATGCCAAACATTCTGTACATTGTTCAGTTATTCTTTCGTTATAAGAGCGCGTTGCTTTAATCTGATTTTGATCTATTCAAAAACTATTTTGCTTCTATTCTTATTGAAACGACGGTTTTTCAGGTTTTGTTTCCTGCATGATTTTCATCCTGTTTAGTCTATCCTTTTATATTCTTTTTTTCCCTACATGTAGTTGTTTCTCTCTCTAATACTGTGACTTGTTAAGGTATTTACTGTTCGTTCTTAAAATCTGGCTAGTCTATTGTGCGTGTATTTAATATAGGTTTCTTTATTTTTTATTCGACGCATTTCTGTGAATCTGTGATGTAATTTTGTTCTGTATTCTAATTCGCGTTTTGTAATTCATATTTTAAACAGTCAACGTGACCTAACAGTACTTTGTGATGATTCTATATTTGATCGAATATGGCCATGACCGCCACGACTAGTTCTAGTTCGAATTCTGTTCAAATGCTTGTTATTATTTTATACTATATTTTCTATTCCGGAAAGTTATTATAAAAATCGTTCGTTTAGTAATTGTTCGAACACATCGTAAATCGTCTTATTTTCTGTATCAGGTTGTCGCACGTAAAACATATTTTACGTGCGACAACACGAACGTGGCTAACTCTAGTAAATCGGATAGCTATTAATTTGAACCGATAAATGTACTATATATAATGTTCGTATGTTGCTGAAAAATCGTCTGAAACTTCGATTGCTTAATCGTTATGTTAGCCGTCATGCGTGGGTGGTACAACAAGACGTCTACATAGTTGGCAAAGGTATTCAAGGACAAAGACGGAACAGCTGTTTTGATCGTTAAGCATCGGTCGGAGTAAAAAGAAGAAGAAATGGAAGTTATTATTATTTTGTGTTTATCGCATCTGCTTAATGAAATTTAAATTTTTTCTCCGGTGAATTGTTTATTTATAATAATAGTAATAAACGTAATTACCGCCAACGAGGGAATTATTAGATTCTTTTTTTTAAATTAGGCGTCTAAATGTACGTGCCCAAAATAGCGACTCCCACTTTACACGCGCTGTAAACGGTGACGAAGGTAAATCGACCGTTATCCAATTCTATCCATCCCTCCGTCTGTTACAACTTAGCGGAATTTTGTGAAATGTCGGAATTTCGTTATTAGCGTCGTTCTAGTACTGTTGGAATCGTGACGACTCATAATAAAATCCACATTTCTCAGTCAAGATGGACTGGTTCTTTCATCTTTTATCGTAGCCGGTCGGATTATCCGAAATCGGTCGGAATAAAGCAGGTGCACGTCTGAATGTAAGGTAATATCTGATGAAACAAGATGCTTTGTGTTGACGTCCCTTGTTGTTGTTATTGGATTTTTGTACAGTTCTGAATAATTTTCACCGGAACACTTGCTCCCTGTTCTAGCACACAGTATAAATTTCGAAAATTCCTCCCTGTTTCTTTCTCTTTCCTTACATTTGTTTTATTCTTCACGTTATTCCGTTGTTATATTCCGATGTATATACGCGCGTAATATCTTTCTCTGTTTCCCTCTGTCTCGATATATGTATGCGTGTGTATTTTGCAATATACTTTCAAATATCTATAATTTGTTTGCAAGATGATAATTATTTTTTCTTCAATGGTCGATTTATAAACGTTTACTTTTATTAAAATTTATTTAATCTTTTTTTTTTTATTAAAATTTTATGTTGTGCTTCGTGAATTTTATTGATATGGTTATGCAATGTAACGTACCTTTCTAAAGTTGTTTGTTATACTATTTTATAAATATTATATACATATGTCTATTTCGGAGATTTTTTTCCCCTATATCTAAGCTAGTGCTATTAATAGTGAGTATGATATCTGCAGTTACTTGAGCGGCACTCCTTTCATTGAAGGTCTATTTCGGACATGTTGCAATTTCTAGGCAGTCTTAATTTATTATTTTAAATCGCTTAATAATTAATATGAGTTTTTTTAACTGCACCTTTTTCCTTCCTTTATGTTAAAAGATTTCGTGTTTCACAATTTTTTCCCGATACTCGCTATTTGCATTTCTTACGGACTAACTCGTAACGACTTAGGCGGTGAGAATACTACGTTAACATCCCTTCTCCCGTTTTCATTAAATGATCTCAGTACACAAGCGTGGCACTACACACACACACATCATTATCGAGTTTTTTACTTCTTGCGTTTACTCCTTTTCCACCACATAACACATTTTGTTTTATTTTCGTATACTAGTTCCCTATACAATTATACTCTAATGTACACAAATGAGTTTCCTCCGCTCGAAATCGGTATTGGAGATCGTAATAAAATATATTATATATATATATATATATATATATATATATATATATATATATATATATATATAACTGCAGAGTTGAAGAACGATATGTGGACATTATGTACGCATTGGCTTCAACGAATGTCAAACTATGGAATAGAACTATGGAAATACCTCTAGGTGATACTATCTCACCAAAATTATTTATTGCAGCCTTAGAAGGTGTGTTCAGAAAACTAATGTGGGATTCAAAAATGTATAACAGTAAACTGTGAAAAACTTAATCACCTACGATTTACAGATGACATCGTTATAATAAGCAGGAATCCAAAAGAATTAGAGTCTATGCTGAACGAACTTTAAGCTGAATCTAGAAAAATGGGATTAAAATAAATAAACAGAAAGCAAAGGTTATGACTAATAACACGGGTGGTACGTCAGTAAAGATAAATGGGGAGCACATCGATCAGGTACATCGGTATATTTATTTAGGACAGGAAATAACTACATGCAGAGGAGAAAATATGCAGAGACAGATACGAAGGAGAATATCTCTCGCATGGACTGCATTCGGGAAGTTATCCAACATATTTCGGAACAAAGATATACCGAACAGTTTGAAGTGCAATCTTTACACCCAATGTGTCTTACCGGTGTTAACATACGGAACGGCAACGTGGAGCTCCACAAGGGGAATAATTATGAAAATCAAGAAAACGCAAACAGTTCACGAAAGGATAATATTAAACGTCAAGTTAAAAGACAGAAAAGCCATTACTTGGAACAGTGAGCGCATAACGCGGTGGAGCGAATTTCAAAATTAAAATGGAGCTGGGCTGGACACGTGGCGCCGAGACATGTTGGCAGGTGGACAAAACATATCCTGCAATGGTGCCCATTGCATTCAAAAAGGAAAAGGGACAGACCAACAACATGCTGGCGAGACGATATTGCCAAACATGCAGGGATCAATTGGATTCGAGTGGCATAAAACCGGAATCCTTGGAAACGTGTGGGACATGCCTACACCCAGCAGTAGGTTGATATAGGCATAACGTGATATATATATAAAATAAACATATTCAAAGTACACACACATATATATATATATATAAATATATATATATATATATATATATTTCATCAGCCCCGATAAATGACAGAGGACCCCTGCATTACCGAAAAGCCGGTGAAGTATAATTTGCCATTGACGTTCTCAGATTATTTACATCCACTTTATTCTAACACTCATTTATCGACCAATTGGATGTGTGGATGGCAGTTAGATTCGCTAAAACCCTTTTTATCGTTGAAAGTTCCATGTCTTATTCGAACTGCTCGTGCCAGCAGATTTGTAAATCATTATCGCTACTCCATCGAACCTCATGTATCAATTACAATCGTTTCTTGTAGATTAATTTTATACACTAGTATGGCACTACACTAGAAATTTACACAATTATTGACTGATTGATATTAAGAAATTTGGAAGATAAGATATCTCGGGGATCGTATATAGGCGACAGTTAAGTCTATATCATTAATGGGCGAATAAAAATAAATATCAGAATTGTAATGTATAATGATTACTTACGCGCAATTATTACATTTTATATTTATTTTTATTTCTGTTTTTTAAACTTTAATTGTTCATACGCGAACATTATACGCTATAATTGTATACAACAATTTGAATGCCTGGCCATTGACTATTTATCGACGAGACGATTTTAATTCAATCGGTGCATTATTTTTTTCTGCAAAAATCCGAACTACTGGGATTACTTATAAATATTTCGAAATAAGCGTCAATTTTGATAGTTTCGATAATTATCGACGAAATTTTTTCCGGTAGCCGACGATATAACATCCATCGAATCTATACATTGGGTAGAGTACAATTTGGACATACCTCCGGTAGGGGTTGTCAAATGGCCTTTTGGATGAACAGTATCAACAATGACCTACCGTCTAATATAAATGATTTGTTCTGCGACAAAGATATCGTGCTGTACGATTTATTTCGATTTTTACAATTCCCTAAATTACTGTAACTTTCCGCACATTTCTTTTTCGTGACAGTGGCTTTATTTGCTTAAAAAAGTCGGTAAATTAATAAATAACGATAGTTACTAGACAACAATGAAAACTGGTTGAACGTTGAACCGGTTAATAAGATCGATAGTAGACAGTATGATAGGATGCGGAATATCGAATGTAAATCACAAAAACCGCGTTGAAAAAGATTTGGTTCGATGAAACGATAAAAAAAAATTTGTACGGTTTTGAAACGTGGTTCGTACATCGAACTGAAAGCAGACGCATCGAATCATTGTAATTACGGTGTTAGAGACGGATGCTATGTGTCGCATGGACAGCTAGAAAGACGTACCAGTCGATCTCGTGGGCTTCAAAAATGGTCGGTTATGCGACTGCGGATTAGATAACCAAACGATGGACCATATCCTGAATTTCCGCGCAGAGCCCTCAGTTGTGGTTGAGAAGGAGTCCAGATAGTATCGAACTCGGTGTCACAGAGCCTAGACCTAGAAGTTTAAGCAAAAATATATATGGCGGTTGCTATCCGAAGGTATACGATATTATAATCATAATCTGAATTAGTAGACGGTTATTTTTTTTTTTTTTTGTGGTCATATAGTCTGGGGAAATGGATTCGAGGCGCTCTTCGTGTAAAGAAAATTAGGTGGAAAACGAGGTAGTGGAAAATTACGGGTAAAATCGTCACGTGTTCGTGAAACGTATAATAGACCTATTAGTTTAGAATGACGCCAAAAACAGCGAGGGAAAATATAAATAAATCACGTTCAGATTGAATCAGCGATGTTTTCTTTAATGGGTTTTTTCAGTTCAGTGATAAAATTTTATGTAATGTTCAGTGTTTTCGGACTCGTTTTCGTAGGGGTGGTTTTTCCATTTCGAAATGTTTCTTTTTGCACGGGAATGATAAACGTGTATACATTTTTGAAATTTCCATTTACCGCTACGTAATCGAAACTTGTTGCGATTGTGTAGAAGTAAAATTGTTCTATAATGTATTCTATTCTAGTCCTATGAGATATTCCGTGTTCATTGTTGCTTTTACCTTTTGGTTAAAAGCCAACTTTCAAAAACGGCGTGTTCTCGTATGTACGTATTAGTATAAATTGCGGGCGTGTGTTCGTAGACGTTAATAATAGATTTTTTGTTTTGAATGACGGAAGCTACCAGTTTATTCTGGCGTCGTATTTTTAGAGATCTATATAGACATTGTAAAAAAACATCGCTAAACGACTAAATTCGAGGATAGGCTCGAGACGTTCGAATTAATTATTATTTTAAAAAATAAGGATATAAATAAAATTAGGTAACGTAATCTGTTTCGGGGCTCGTAGTCTCAAAAATCAGTTGTAGCTGATCATATATATAGTTCAAAATCGGTCAAACGATGCGAAACTAGTATTATTGTATTTGAACATGGATATAGGTTATTCGAGAGTCGATTAATACACAGATGCGTCCAAATAATTTCAATAAAGAGAGGATGGTTTATCATCTGCTTCTAGTTGCCGCGATGGGTCTTGCGCATTAATACTAATAAATGCTGTAACGTTACTTTTATTTATTTAGTTTTTATATATTTTTTGCCTATTTATTTTTTAATTACGAGCTATTGTACTATTTTATTTGTTTTGGTTTAATCTAATTTTAATTATATTTATATTAACTTTAACGATGCGAAATGCGATACGAAATATGTAAGTTAGAATTTTTTTGTTCGCGATTTGCTTTTAAACTTTTTTTCTTTTTTTTTTCCAAAAAATTTTGCTTTCTGTATTCCTTTCTATCCGTATCCTTTTTTACTTTCAAGGGGGTGTGGTGTTGTTATGAAATTGAAGCTTTGACAGTTGATCACCAAGTCAGTCTGTCTTAGACGTTAGTAGCGCCTCGTACGAACTAGTTATGATCGACGTACCGTTTTCGTGGTTTGTTTTTTAGTCTTTAATCATTATTTCTTTTTTTTTTCCAATAATTATTTGGCGTTGTAACCAGCGAAACTAGTCGAGTGTGTTTATACATACAACGACAACAACAACAACACTATATTTGCAAAAAGTTATTAACATAAAAGAAAATATAACATGGGTTACACCCAGAAAACAAAATGTTAAATACTGCAGAAAACAACAGATAAAAACCTGCGGTTATAAAATGAACAAGTTTTCTTAATTACTAACAGTGCACGTTAATATTGGAAACTGCTAAAATATATCGTTTGAGTCTGATATACTGTGTTCAAAATACGAAAGTATGCGACGTATGTGTCGGGTGTATTTAATAAATTATAGTTTATTATTACATTATGTTATGTCTAAGTTTGACAGTTGGAACATGAAACGAAGTTGCTTGGAATCTTAACTGCAAATTGAGGAGACGAGCTTATTGTTCTGGCATGAGCATTTATCGAAAAAGTCAGTCGACCTTCAAGATTTTAAGAAGAAGGAAGTACGGATGAGGAAGAATTTTTTTAAGTTTATATAATAGCCCGTGATGCCATACCTTATAAAAGGCTTGCTTGACATCTAAGAACACACCCAGACATACTTGCTTGGCTTCAAAGCTTTCTTGTATCGCATTTTATTTCTCCGGAGAAACTTATTTGAAAACGCGTACATAGAAATGTCATTATATCTTCAGAATCATCAGTTTCAGAATTTGGTTTAAAAACTTCAGAAAAATGTTTAGCAAACACTTCAGCCCTCTCTCGATCATCCCTAGCCCATGTACTATAGGGACTTGTAATGGGTGGAAAAAATTATATTGGCCTACTACGAGTTCGAATTGTTTTCTATAGGATATAGTCGGAAGCTTCTAAGCAGATAATTCTTGTAAATAGCGCTGTAGAGATTCATTTTTAATTTCTCTAATTAACGAATAAGTTTTTTTGATTTTTTATTTAATAAAGACTTGTAAACTGGATTCCGAGATTTTTTTTGCGAATGTTTCTTTCTTCTTTAACTAAAGTCAGAACGTGACGCGGTGAATATTTCCACGCTATGCGCTGAATAGTTTCAGTAAAATACTGTATCGCTATGTATCTCTTACATTTTTCAAATGGTAGTTTTAATTTTAGATATTTATTATGCAGCTTAACGAAACTCATTCCAGTTGGTGTATTTATTATGCAGGTTGGTAGTGCTTTCCTTACACCTGAATGAGAGTTCCTTTTCATTTGAAGTAAAATCGAATATTTCGATTGATAAGTCCCGATGAAAAATTAAAATGACATTGCATTTGAAACCATTCAGATCGCCTTGTATTGTTTTGTTTTAAGACATTTTGATGATTGCTTCTCGTTTGCATAGGCTGTCATGCGATTCTCTACTCAATTTTCACTGAATTTTATCCGATCGGACGGTTGTATTTCGACAGTCCGATTATATTTTCACTCCCTTCCAAAACAATTGAAACATAATATTTTGCAATTATTTTACTCGCTATATGATATTAGCTTATCTAATATTTACAGGAGATGTTTTCTAGTTCTGAATGTGGCGACCGGGACCGAATAATCGTTTATAATTTTGATGAGAGTCGAAACAAAATACTGGTTTGGAAAATTAACATAATTTAATTTCGCCTTTATTTTATATATATATATATATATATATATATATATATATATAATATAAATATATATATATATAGAGAGAATAAACATATAAAAGAAAAAATACTATCGGAGTAAAAAAATTAAAATATAGTAAATTTATGCTTGTGCCGATTTCTTGTTAATAATAATAGCATTATGTTCATTATTATTATTGCATTTTTCATAAAGTTGAGGAGAAACCACTTCGAGGCATTTGATGATGATTGTATAAGGTTTGTTTACCTTTGAAGAAGATCGGATCATTTGAGATGAACATTATGTATTATTGTTGAATTTCTATACATGATGGAAGTGAAACTGGAAATGTATATAAAGAACTGCGTTCTTCGGTCCTGCTTCTTCGTATTTTGTAATATTTTACTAGTGTCGTACACATACATATATATTGTGTATGCGCGACGTGCCTGTTATTACTTAGAGCGATTTCCATTTGGTTCGTGCCGTTTGTAGGGTGTCGTGCTGTTGTTATTATTTAGATGCATTGCGGCTATGCTTTTAATTGTAAAATTCCTTAACTGTGCACGAGCAGCCAGAATAGATTTGCGCGCTTTCGACTGTGTAATTGTACACGTTGCCACACCGTAATAAATGACTTGTTGCAGAATTACTTCGAATTGTTCCAGTCGTTTCGTCAATTCTTACACTGCGCTAGAATTCGCTAGCTATAACTACTAGTCGCCGTTTCATCTTTCACGTTCTTTCCAGTACTGAAGTATTTCGTTGTCGACAAATTTTGACGTGAATATCTTCGCTTTCGCCCAGTTCTACGGTTTACTAATTTTAATTTTTCGTTTAGATTCGTATAAATCAACACGATTAGTTGCTCTCTGCTACTTGTATCGAACAAAGAACGAGAGCGTAATCGTCTTCGATAAATTGTCGCCGACATCTCTATCGCTCATCTAATCGTATACATCGTCTATAGAGAGCCTACGACGCGATCATTATTCTATTGGGTTTTTTTTCCCGACTCGTGTCGTTATTAATTCAAGTTGCGAAAATAAGTTTTAATTATATTTTTATTCGCCGGTTTTCGATTTTTATTTTACAATAATTTTCTACCTACTTTAACATTTCTTTTGAAGAAAAATGACTGGAATAAATTGTTCTACTGGTCATGTTGCTGCATTGCTTACTATTCGAATTAATCGATAGTTTAAATAATTAAATTGTTCTATAGAAATTTCGTTTAATTAAATGTCTTTGTTTTATTAAGTTGAATGTTCATTTTTATATATATATTTTTTTTGTTATTATTTTTACCTTTACTATTTTCTCGTTACGAAAAGAACGACTTTTTTTTTTTTTTTAAAGAAATATATAATTAACGGAATTTTAACCTGTATCTTTTATCTCATTATCAGTCAGATTGGAATATTTACATGATAGTGTAAACGTGTTATAATTAATTAATTTAATTTACTGTAGCTTTCCGTATTAAGTGTAAATAAGGTATTCATGTTGGATTTCATTCAAATTTTAGATGAGGGTGATTGTACGGAGTACAATTTAATTGCATAGTAGTGTAGAGTAATATATATGAAAAGAAAGTGGATTTAATAGCATTTGTTATATAGAATTTTTAGCAATGAGTATGCTCACTGCAGAGTGCATTTCTCTTATAAATTTTGTATTTATTATATATATATATATATATATATATATATATATATATATATATAATAAAATAATCATCGTCGTCGTAAACGTTGATGAAGATAGTCCTTTTATCCCTAATGTAAGTCACCCTTCCACAATAAAAGTTCCTCCCCCGGGACGATTTTGGTGTAGATAATTTCCAGAAGGTGCGTGAAAAAATAAAATCTATCGTTAACAAAAATAATTATTACGCTAGAACTCTTGCTGACGAGGTAGTTAAAATCTGTGTACACACTACCAAAAGTTATCGCTATGTAGTACGAACTTTTAGGCAATAAAATATACGTTTGAGTTGAAACAGGATCGAGCGTATAAGGCACTTACATCACTTTCTTGAGCCTGAAATAATCAGACAGGAATTTCAACCTCTCGATTTTAGTGTTTGAAACGTTTACATTGTAAATCAATTTCAAACAATTTTTTTTTTTTTTTAGATCTCGAACGGACGAATAATTGTAAACTGACTTTTGACTTAATTTTTTTTATGTAATTCGACTATTAAAGTGCAGTCCCAAATAAAAAAAACTTTGATACCGCGATATCAAAATTGTCAACAGTGGGGTCGTAAGCTTATTATACTAGGACGCCAGTTTGTGTAAAATGTGAAAAAGGGCATTTAACTTACAAATGCACTATAGAACCAAACCTATCAGCTGCATGCGGACTATGTGGTGGATCGCACCCTGAGTATATCTGCGATTGGCTCAAAATAAGACAAACCTGAGTAGTTAAACGAAAAAATCTACCATATGCAGGTATTAAAAAAATATTCCGGTTAATGTTCAGAAGTAGCGTGGTGATGTCTAATGACAACAAACGTCTTATCTATACTGTGATTTTAAGACCTGTCGGGACATACGGTGTATCTGTGGGATTGTGCAAAGCCGGCAAATGTAAGAACTATACAAACTACCCAAAAAAAATTCTTCGCCTGATAACAAATGCGCCTTGGTATATCAGATTATTCACCACGATTTGAACATTCCTTATTTATGTGAGGCCATTAAACAATAAGCACAGAGCCATGCTGTGAGGCTGGAAAATCATTCAAATACCTTTGCATCAGGGCTGTTGGATATGGCTGGCGATATAAGGACGCTTAAAACGTAGAAAACCCCCGGGACCTAATCTAAATCAGTGGGTAATATACCTTTCCTATTCCTAAATACTTATAAATTATCTTGTTGATCAGCTTGCAGTAAATATTAATGAGAAAAAAATTTGTTTGTATTCAATGCACTAATTGGATGCAATGCACTAATTGCATGCAATGCATATATGTGTGCTTATGATATTATACGGATTGGGGTGTCACTACCTTCGGTAATAATTAGAAGTTATATGATGAAAATCTTTTATACCGCGAGCTTAGATCAAACACTCGATAGTTTAGTTGATACTCGACTTTTTTGTCAAATAGGTTTATATATAATATATTGTTTTTTATTTGTATCACATTTTTTAGATGCTGAGTATTTATAATATTAAGCCTTATATGTATACTTAAATCTTCGGAGACGTTGTTCCATCTTTATATAAACTTGCGTGTGTATATATATATATATATATATATATATATATATATATATATATATATATATATTGATACTCCAGTAAAGTAGCCCGCATAAAGAGATGAATAAAGTTGAAAAAGGAAATTAATTATATATGGATATGTGAGATCAGCCCAATTGGTGCCTTACAAATAGAACGTATACAAGGAAGAGGATATGTTTTCAGTTTTAATTCTTTCTTTTTTTCGATTTTCAATAATGGAGGTCAAATATTGAAACTAATTAAATGAATAGATTTAAATAGCAATTGACAACAAATACCCTAAAATGGACAACTAACTGCATCAGTAATTTTTATATATATATATATATATGGTATGTGTGTTTGTGTGAGTATATATATACGAATGTATATGAAGGCCTTGTAACGTTTATAAAAACAACCTGAATTGTTGACGATTATTAAGAAATATAAAGTACTCACGACATAGTATTAATACTGGGAGCAAGTGCAATGAAACGTGAATTTAGATACAGGGAAGTTGGGATGGACAGATAACGTAAAACGCTGGATGCGAATTTAAGAAATAAGAAAATTTGCTGATATGGCTAAAAAACTAAAGCTTCTTAATTGCATGATATCCGCGCTGCTAATATGCAAGAGAGAAAAAGAAGATGATATATACAGGATGTGCCGTTCCTCTGGTACGCCTGCTCCAAAATTTGTAGCCAGACGTTGATTTACTTAATTTTAAATATTGACTAATGCCTCGCTTGCAGTTTGTGAGCTGGTAACGACCATAAATTTTGTTCTGGGCACGTTAATTTTAACTCCGAATTCCTGTCCTATCTTGTTTAGTTTATTTATTACTGGCTGTTGTCAAATTTCCAGTCAAGATGGCAGAATCATCCTGTTTGGAATTATTTTTTCGTTTACTTTAATTCCAGCATTCTCATCCGTTAACGCTTTCTTAAATATTATTTCCAAGTAGAGGTTAAACAAGAGCGACGATAATTAACACCCTTGTCTTACGCCTTTAAGGATTTGAATATATTTTGATTCTCTATTCTTCTGTGCTTTCGCCGATGTTATTTAATTTGTATTCCGATAATATATTCCGGAAAGCATTACCGGACAACGTAGGTGGAATAAAAATAAACGGCCACACTATTAATAATATCCGATATGCTGATGATGCCATCTTGATTACAAATAATGAACATGAGTTACAAAAGGGGTAAGAAAATAAAATGGGTATATTCATAAACTGGCAATAAAACTAAAGTTATGGTAGTAAGCAAAGAGGCGGGAATAAAAAAGACATAAGTTAAAATCAATAATGGAATCATACAACAGGTTAATACATTTAAATACCTAGTATATAATATTGACAGCACACGGGACCCTGATTACGAAATAAAAATGAGAATTGGATATGCAAGAAACGCGTTTCTGAACACGAAAGATATATTTGTGAACAAAACGATGAAATGGGACACCACATGGAGGTTTGTGAAATGTTACATATGGGCAATACTACTATATGGAATGGAGGCCTGGACGATCAAAAAATCGATGCTAAATAGATTTAGATCATTTGAAATGTGGCTATACCGTCGGATGCTAAAGATTCCACGGACGGATAAAGTATCAAATGCGGAAATAGTAAAACGACTAAATAAAAGATTAGAGTTAGAAAGAACTATTAAGAAAAATAGCTTACTTCGGCCACATCTTGAGTAACAGCAGATATGAAATGTTACAGCTGATTATTGAAGGAAACATCGCTGGAAAACGAGGAAAAGGAAGGAGAAGAAAAACATGGTTAATGCGAAAGAACGGACAGAACTTAATACAGAAACCTTATTGCGGAAGTTAGCCAACAGATTGGAAGTCAGAGGGATAATCGCCAACATCCATTGAGGATACGGCGCCATAAGAAGAAGATTCTTACCTTAATACGAACTTTATCTTTTTGTTTAATGTTGTATTATTTTCTCATCAATGCCGATCTCCTGAAGAATTTCCATTAGTGGCTGATGTCTAATGGTATCAAACGTTTTTAATAGTCTATACACATTCTGATCATGGTCATAGCACTTCTGTAGTAATATCTTCGTGGCATGTATCGCTTCTCTTGTTTCTAGATTCTTACGAAAATCAAACCTTATTTTCTTTCTCACGTGAGTTCTAATATTTCTTTGATCATCCATTGCTTATTACGCGTGAGTTTTGTTACACCAAGTACTTATTTTGCAAGTATAACTGTTTCGTTTTTGATTTTATTTATTTTATTTTCTGTTGGTACTCTTTCTACACATTTCTGTTTTAGCTCTTCTCCTAGTATTTCCTTTCCCTCCCCCGATTTATTTGTACATTTCTTCTTGGCTAGGTTTTTATTCGCGTGTATTTTAACGTTACTTTTACAAATTTACTACTTCCATTCTTTATTCGCTATGGTAAGGTTAGTACTAACACAAATGTACTTTTTCTCGTATATTTTATTTTTTAAATATCGTATTGATGAACCTATTTACGGTATCTTGTAGCGTGCGTACATATACGTTAACGTCAGTTACAGTCGATATGTAAGCGATATAACGTTATGTGGGTAATAGAAAATTCTATAACGGGTATTTTTCAAGGTGTTTTTTTTTTTTTTGTTAAGGTCACTTACGTGGCACGTTTTTTTTTTTTTTAAATTATTTTTATCTTATTTTATTTTATAAAATTACTAATATAATAAGAAAATCTCGTACATTTTCAGCCGCTTATATTTCCAATTGAATTTATACCGCTGCTCCGAATAAATCAGATACATATCTTCATGTTATAAATGTGTGTTCTGGCCGATGGAAATTTTACGTAATACAATCGTGTGCAATGGTTTCGAGTACTCACTTATAAATGTCGCCTATCTTTGAATTTTTTTATGGTTGAAAAACTCTCATCCGCTGCACGCTCGTTAGCTCTATCCCTAATGATATTCGCGTAGTATGTTTTAAATATGTATCTATACATAATGTATATGTGTACGTGTATATATTAATGTAGGTATGCGTAAATGGATGTGTATATACATATGTGTTATATATCTACTCCGGCATCTCTTCTGTAGTTTTTAAAATGTCATTTATGTACGATAAATTGTATAATACCGAGCTACTTCTGTACACGTATCTACTTTTATTATCTTCTTCTTTTTCCGAATTTGGCCATCTATGGTGCGCGTGAAAAGAACAGATTTTTTCATTTTCTTTTGACCCTGTATTTCTTCATTGCTTCATTGTGCGTTTTCTTCCTATGGTTCGTCCATCCGGTTCTATTATATTTGATTCCTTTAAATCCATCGAATTTTTTATTTTATTTTTAAATTCTATTCTCTTATCAATCGTTGCACTATCTGTTTGCATTTCATCGAGATCTTTTTCGTGAAGGACCACCTTGAGCTTGTTTTCGATTTATTAAAATGCTGAAAGACGTTTTCTTAGTCTGTTAATTCTCTGAACATACGCGTAAAATGACAATCTTCATTTGTTCATAACGTCGGATAGGTTTTCTGCTTTTTCATATAGGGTTAATTATTGGGCCTGTTTCTGAACGTCTCTTCTTTTCTTGGGCTCGGAGAATTTTTCTTATAATCTTTCTTTTTTTTTTTTACAGTAGTTAAATTTTTTCAATGTCATTTAGCCCTAAACATTCGGCTGTATATAAACACTTCGGTTTAGTAACTGTATTATAACGCCTAATCCTGGCATTTCTCAATTTTTGGAAATTAAACGAAGAATAAAGAAACCAAAACTGTGACTATCACAACTAATGAAAATATAGAATAGCCATCAGATAACAATGTGCACAAAAATACACGTCGTGAATTTACTGGTGTTATCCGTTTTCCTTTACGCATCAGAATGTTGAACCTTGAAAATGAATGAGGTTCAGCGCATGAATCCTTTCGAAATGGACTGCTGGAATGGAGCCTTTCGTAAGTCCTTACCACTAAGTGACCATGTTAACCGCAATAAAACTTTAGGTTTCCTTTTATATATGATTTAGATTTCCGTTTGTATCGAATCGTTTTCGGTTGAAATAACCGCAGTTTTCGTTATTTTTGCAAAGAAAAGTATAAATCACATTAGAGTCTGTTTCTTCTGTCACGTTTTGTACTTGTATACATCATATTCGTTTCTAGGAAGTCGGCCCTCATTATTAGCCGCGTTACGTGATCGTAATATTAACTCTTATTTTATCTTACGTGCACATCGATAGCTTTATGTATTTATTTAAAAGCGTAAGTGTCCCTGGTAATGCTGTGATGAGAGTGTTAATATTTGGGTCTATTTAAGTGTATTCACTAGTTAATTAATAAATGGTATGTGTTGTACGCGTGTATATATATATATATATATATATATATATATATATATATATATATATACACAGGTAACATATAATCTGAAATCCGTTGGAAACTTTTAACGGTGGAATTAAACTAATCGGAGAATGAATATAGAATTTACAGTGGATACCTACGCTTATCGCAGAATCCGAACAGGAAATTTGTGGTCAATCAAAAACAGAATAGGAAAAGAACAGTCGAAGGCTGGGATTCTTTATTAACAGAAGCAGGACGAAAATTATAATAATAGACTATTCGAGGAATTTGAACACATTACAGGATTTAGAAGTGGTTAATTCATATACACACCCCGGATCGTTAATAAACAATTATGGCGAAACGGCGGGTGCAGAATAATTTTGGTGAAGTCTACAGTTGTGAGACTAAGTAAAATGTGCAAGGATCGTTCCATTACTAGATTAACAAAAATGAAATTATTTAATATATTTACTATATTTTTATATGAAGCAGAAATTCGAAAACTAAACTAAAATAAGTAGAAAATTGACACATTTCAAATGTAGACAGGGTGTAGAATGCTTAAAATTCCGTTGTCAGCAAAGATGAAAAATAAATAAATTTCAGAAGAACTAAAAATTCAACGACGTCTCCGCGCACTGTCTCAACTAAAAAATTGAAATAGTGTGGATATTTCATGCGAAATAATAATATAATTGGAAAATGCGTATTAAGCAGACAGATTGAAGTAAAAAAAGTACAGACAGACCGTCGATTAGATAGATGATGGGTGCGTTATGTTTTTCACTGGACTAAGCAGAACTCAAACATATAGGTAGTAGTCAAGACGCAGGAACAGTTGAGAAAGATAATATTAGATGTATTACAATGCAGATTCCAATACTCAGCGATTGAGTTACCGATTGAGATAAAGAAGACTATATGCGTGTGTGTTTTGCGGCTCGGTGTGGAGTAAGTGTAAGGATAGAAGCGATCCAGATGTACGCGGTATCGTTTCCAGTAAATTGTTCCTGGGTGTGGATAAGTCGGTCGTTTCGTTCGAATTTTAATGTAAATAATGCGTATCATTTTTTTCAACTCGCTGAAAACTTATTCCCCAAAGGATGCGGTTTCTTTATTCTTTGTCGTTGTTCGAAACCATTTTCAAAGGACGGACATTTAAGTTTTTTTTATCATCAGCACTGGCATTTTCTTTACGACCTTTTCAAGGACACTATATATAAATATATATATATATATAACTATTTTCCTCCTTTTATATTTTATTATAACGTTTTATCGTTTCGCTCCTTTTATTTTTTATGAAGCTTAATAATAAAATGGATTTCTATTTAAAAAATTCGATGTATTTTTTACATTTTTATCGGGGTTAATGTCTTTGTATTGAAACAAGAGTAGAATAGTGGATAAAAATGTGTGTATATATATATATATATATATATATATATATTGCCTAGTTTATTTTTAAGAATGTTTCTTTGCTCGTGTATTGATGTTTACTTCGTTAGTACGGATACCATTTTCATTAATGAAAATGTCATTTTAAGCAATTATGCTGCGTTTTAGTTGTTAACGGTTTTAAATTGTCATTTTGAAAGCAACGTGTTATTTTGTAAGCAATTAGTTAACAACTGTGTTGAATTTTGCGCATCTTACGTCGATTCCTGGTATTAGTTTGCACGATTCGAATACTTGATTAAAGGTTAATCCTAGAGTATATTATGAACTTTTTACTTCGATAAAATCATCGCTTGGGTAAAGTCGGTAATTTCGGAAAATAGCACCGAATAAAGTAATTGATTTGATTTGATTTTGGGGAAAAAATTCTTTACAAATTTTTTAATTTGTATTTTATGAATTTTTCCGGTGTTTTAGTAATTAATGTGCTATTCCGTACCAAGACAAATACAACAAAACGAAGATCATAAAAATTGATTCAGCCGTTCTTGAGTTATAAATGGTGTAACTAACAAATTTCTTTTACACGCACACATACATAATAATAATAATAATAATATATATGGTTTTTAGAAAGGTTAGATTGATGGCGGTTATGTTATTATCATTATCATTTGTCTACTGGTTGTTCGAGTATGGAGTACCGCGATTAATGTGTCCTGAGGCGAGAAAGTAGCCTGATTCTCACTGCACATTCTTTGCTACATACCTCACATTTAAAGGCGTCAGTATTTCAATCTTTGTACCGCCATTGCGGATGTCCAATACGAGTCTTATAGAAAATCTTTAATAATTCTTTCTTCATCTATTCTAATAAGATGTCCGGAGATCATCTTACGCAATTCTTGTAAAACAGCAACTATATAATAGATTAGTAGTTTGTCCGCTGTCGAATGAGAAAGTTTGACACGTGTACAATCATTATTTTTTGTTCTATTTTAATTAGACGGTTGCACTGCATCAGCAGAGGCAATTTTTTTTTATTAATTTTTACTGGTATGGAATTTTTTATTTACGAATGAGTTTATGTTCTTTTTCCTAACCAATACGTGAAATAAATCTAGTTCTAAGAATACAAGCCCACAGAAACGGTACGATTATTACACGATTCAGCACTACCTGTTATCAGAAGGAAACAGGTTGCTATAGTGGAAAAATTCTAACGAGAAACAGAGAGTAGACATCTGCTATGTGAGTCACCATGCGTCTAAAATCGTGAAAATCGTTTCTAAATTCGACAAATAGGATGTTATAACGTGCACATGTTGAAAAACTGACCGAATGAAGAAATAAATACAAGACTATTGCATTGATAGTTGGTCGAAGAATTTTCTTGTTGATTCAATGTTAATTAGAAATACTAAAACCGTCTGGTGGCTTCGCCTCGAAGTAGACGGCATAGAAATAAATTATTGAGCAGGATTTTTGCCATTGCGAAACTTTGCTGTACTCAAATTGCGATGAGCAGCACAATGAAGTAGTTGCATGAGTGTCAAAGAAATATAACCGAACAAATTATGAAAGTATTAGTATAGTCTGTAAGAGGATAAGACGATAGTTATGTATTTTCCTTATTTTTAAAAACCTCTACTCCTTAGCTTCTTAATGATTGAAGTTTAGATTGTGGAATGTAGTGATTTTTTATACTTGATTACAAAAAACAGTTAAAATCACTAACTTTATTCATTAAGCAAAGCTTTTCGGCAACTACGCCATTATCAAGCTATATATAAATAAAATTAATTGTGAACTTAGATTTAAATTAATATTTTATGTTTTTATATATTTAATTTTTAGTGATTTTAACTGTTTTTTGTAATCAAGTCTTAATGATTGCGTTTGATTATAAGCGTTTTGATTATCACGGAGTACTAATTCGTCTATTCCGCGATGTGAATATGCGGTAAAACTAACTTATATATGTGCGCAAAAAACAATAATACATGCTTCTTTTGCATTTGAACGTACACATTCGTATCAAGCGTTTAAGGTTATCAAGAGATTTTCTATTTGTAAACGCCGTCACATTGTCACTTACGCTTTTAGTCTTACAGTCTATAAGTTGATATTGTTAAGATTTTGCAGGCGTTTACGAAGGGAAAACAGAAAATACAATCTAAGAAAATAATTAGTTTAGATGTACAATATTACAAAAGAGAGCAAAGTGAGAAAACAGATATTTATAGAAAATAATTTGATATTGTAGTCCTTTTATATATAAAATTTGGTTAACTACTTTTTTGTTGTTTATTTTATAAATATCACCGCATTCCACACTCTCAAATTACGTAATTCGGTTTAAGAATATGCGTGTTATCATGGCATCCCTCTGTAAAAGTAATCTGAACCGCGCATTTACAGAATCCGTTAAATATTTTCGATTGGGGCTTTAAAATAAAAATCATTTGAGTGAAATAACAGGTGTGGTTATAAAATAATCTGCTAATGAATGTGATAAACAACGCAATCGACAAACCGGTAATGTAAAATTTATAGAGAAACAATTACATTAAGTAGTCAGAAAAATAAACAAAATTTATCGTTGAATTTAATAAATTATTTTGATCTCATTTATGATTTCAGTTTTTTCGAGTAGTTTTTTTTTCTTATAATGTTTTTCTGTTTTATAATTTTGGTTAATATTATTGAAATACTTTGCAATGTTTTCCAAAATGATTTTTCATTATTGTTCGTATACGAATTTAAATGTTCTTTAAATCTTATTGCGAGTTATCTGTCTGTTTCTCCTATGGATTCTTTTTCGCATTCATTAATTTATATACATTAAATGTATCCCTGCGTTCTATTTTGTTTTACTGACTATTTAGTTTAATGTTTATGTGTAAATTTTATATTGCTGATTTGTTGATTGTGTTGTTTGCCACATTCATTGAATTTTTAAATATATCCCTGTCTTCTATTTTGTTTTGCTGACTATTTAGTTTAATGTTTATGTGTAAATTTTATATTGCTGATTTGTTGATTGTGTTGTTCGCCACACTCATCGTCAGATTATTTGATAAATAACCGGGGTTTTTTTACGTTACTTTTTATTGTAATATTATAAATTTAAATTAATTATTTTCTCCCATTTTATTTTATTTTTTCTCTTTTGTATAAATTGTGTATATTTTTATATTTTATTTTTTTATGTCCACTCGATAATGGTTTAATAGTCGATAAACGTGTTTTTTTTTTTTTTTAAATATGAAAATTTACTAATTTTAATTACTTTATCGTTATTTATTTTTAAAAATCAACACATTATACATTATTCAAATTGTGAAACGTTATTTACTTGGTCATTTTTTACCGTCTCGATTAATAAAAAAATTAAAAACGATTTTTAAACAATTTTATGTCCAATCTAAGTAAGTTGAATATTTTTGATTCTTTCCGATTTAATTTGTCTGCATTCCGTCTCGTATATTTGTAAAATAATTCTTATCGGCTTCTATTAAATGTTTTAATTTAATAATAATTACGTTAGCGAACGATATTCGACATTGACATTTTCTTTTGATTATGTTATTTCTAATGAAAAGTAAACTTGTACTAATTCAGTTATTCGATAGAAATGAATAAAGAGTTCTTTGTTCTTTGAAATTAAATTGACGGACTGCGTTGATGAATCGTTAACATTAAATTGAGCCAATATTAGTTTTTAGGTCGGTTTATACCACAAGGGTGTTTGTTTAAATATACAAAACCATCTACCCTCGTTAATTGCGTCAGCGCCTAAATTTCCCTTGTTTCAAAATTTTCGTTATACTCGATACGTGCTTTGACTAACGTTATTTCTGTTAGTTTCAAAGGGTGCCCTATCCACTAACGCCTGTATTGATGATATATATATATATATATATATATATATATATATATATATATATATATAAATTTTTAATAACTTGACATATATATTTTTTGTTTGATTTCGACACACACACGCATATATATATATATATATATATATATATATATGCGTATGAACTCACGTATATTATATGTGTGAGTAAGTGTAAATACAAGCTGAAAGTTAATTCATAATATTAAGGTAAACACCGATTGTATCGTCGTCAATAATAATTTAAAATCTAAAAAATTGTCACTAAATAAATTATATATATATATATATTATATATATATATATATATATTATATATATATATATATATATATATATATATATATATATATATATATACACGATCAAATCAATACAGCAATAAAGTTAACAAAGAATGGTGAAATTATCATAATTTCTGGACATTATAATGCTAAAGTTGTACAAGAACCTCACGGTCAGGTTGTTGGCGCATATGGACTTGATAAAAAAAAAAGCAGAGGTGATAGGCTCATTCAGTTCTGTAACGAGCACAGAATGTTAATTGCTAATACCCTACTTTCAGTTACCACCCCGAAGATTATACACCTTTTCAGCATCTGTTGAATTTCATAATGAAATTGACTACATACTTATAAATAATAGGTACAAGAGACTCCTCGTGTCAGCATGTACATATCCAGGCGCTGATTGCAACCCAGATCGCAATCCGGTTTTCATTGTCATCAAAGTTAGATTTCGAAAAAGACAGAAATGCGCTCCGATACACCGTATTGATATTCAAAAGTTAAAAGATACTATTGTACGTACAAACGTCAAGCTGGGAATGTGCGAGGTCTTCTCGAATCTCCAGAAAGAAGACACAGCAAATAGTGAAAACATCGAAAACGCTTGGGCTAAATGGAAGAAAGCCTAGTAATCCAAAACAGAGTAATTGGCTCTGTTAAGAGGAAGAAAGACAAACAGTTGATGACTGATGAAAAATTAGCTTCAATGGATGAGAGAAGAGTATTCAAACGCAACGAAGCAAAATATAAAGTAATTCGTCGTAAAATACGCGAAGCCAAAAACGAATGGTTAAATGAGAAATATAAACAAATTGAAGAGTTGCAGTCAAAACATGATATATTCAATTTCCACAAAAAAGTAAAAGAATTTACAAATCAGAAACGCAGCATCAATGGTAGAAAACTGAAAGACGGAAAAGGTAATCTTATACTTGAAAAGGATTCTAGGATGAAGTGCTGGGAACATTACATTGAAGAATTATTCCATGATGCACGACCATATGAGAATATCGTAGCTCTAACCAAAACTCTACTCAATCTAATGATGCTGAAGACGTACAACCGAGGAAGTTAAACGTGCAATCAAGAATATGAAGAACGGAAAGTAAACTGGCCCTGATCGGATGCTGAGCGAATTATTGAAGATATTTCAAGACAACACCTCTGTAATAAATTTCTTAGTTAGCTTCTTTGACTCAATTCTGTTCAGTGGAAATATCCCTAACGATTGGCTAGTATCTACGTTCATTACACTACCAAAGAAGTCAAGTGCAACCGAGTGTAAAGATTACCAAACAATAAGTCTTTTGTCCCATATTTTGAAAATTTTCCTAAAGATCATCCTTTCTCACATCTATAAGAAATGTGAAAAAAATTCTGGATCTAACCAATTTGGTTTCAGAAGTGGATTTGGCACACGGGAAGCAGTATGTTCATTGAACATTTTAGCCCAAAAGTGTCGCGATGAGAACCAGAATCTTTATTATTGTTTCATCGATTATTGTAAGGCCTTTGATTACGTAAGACACGGGAAATTAATGCAAATCTTAAAAGCTACTTTTATAAGCAACAACATCTACAAGTTGATTGCTTCACTATACTGGTCAAAAAGTTGTAATCCGTAACGAAGGAGCCCTGTCTACAGAAATACAAATTAAAAAGGATGTGCGACAAGGATGCATACTGTCATCTTTGTTATTCAATATATACTCGGAAGCGATCTTTAAGGAAGCATTTAATGAAAACGATGGAATCCAAGTTAATTCAGAACAGGTATCCAACTTTCGGTATGCTGATGACACTGTTTTGATCTCTGACAACATCGATCAACTTCAGAGTATGTTAGACAGAGTAATAGAAGTTAGTAGCTCCTATGGCCTTCAGATAAATACCGATAAAACGAAATGGATTATAGTCCGTAGGAAATCAGAAGGAAGGACTTTTAATTAGAAGAAATTAGTGGCAAATGAATGTCCGCAAGAACGAAGTTCGAGTATGTTGGTAGCTGGTTTAATGAATATACTGATCAGTCCACTGCTATACGGACAAGGTTAGAAAAAGCTAGGAACGTTTCCCTAGATGTGAAAAACATAATGACGAGGAAGAACCTTGATCTTCAGTTGCGATTGCGCCTTGTACGTTGTTTCGTCTGGTCGGTGTTGTTGTATTGCATGGAAAGCTGGTTGCTTACGCAAGCTTTTAAAAAGGAAATAGATGCACTTGAAATGTACGTGTACCGTCGCATGTTGAAGATATCGTACCGAGGTCATGTCACAAACGTTAATGTCCAAGAAAACCGAACTGTTGTACACGATCTACTCTAGGAAACTCCAATACTTCGGTCACATATTCACACACCCTGAAAAATACCACTTACTTCAGCTTGTTCTAAATGGTCAAATAGAAGGCAGAAGAAGACCAGGAAGAAGAAGAATATCGTGGCTAGCTGATTTGCAGTAATGGCATGGATGCTCAAAAGAAAAGTTACAGGAGAGGCTGCAACATCCGAGCTGCCAGCAATAAGACGTAGAGAAGAAGGAATATATAAAATTTCATGTGACCGATTAATTTGCATGTGTTAATTACACACCAACACAAATATATAAATAAGTAAAGTGAGTGTTTTTTCTGTACGCTAAAAGGAAAAAAATGACAATAAAGAAATTTATAAACTGCCCAAATTAAATTTAACTCTTACGCTTGTGATATTAGATGCGTGTGCGTGTTGACACATATATGAAAAAATGTGAATGGAAATATTTTTAGCGGATTTAAATTGTTTCATATAAAATATCGTTTGCCAACATTTTTGGCGCAGTATTATTCGCAAATGTTCGTAGCGGAAATTGTGTAGGCGCTGATATACATTAATGCGATTTGACTATCTACGACAAATTGCGTATTTTAGTATTAGTTTTCGATTAAAATTATTTTCGTCACATTTTAATATTTATGTTTTATGCATATTTGTTGAATAAATATATAGCGAGATGAGGACTAGGATTAGCATCTTTGTTGTTCTTACTTTCTTGAAGTACTATTTTATGTAAATAGTAATTGAAATTTACATTTTGGTGTTATGTGTGTACTGTAAATGTAAATTACACTCTAACGAGAATTCGAATAGTGTTTACTATTTCTTCGTAATCAGTTACAGTTTATGTATTATTGTCCGGAGGAGTAATAATTAAATTAATATACGGATTAGTACAATACGCGAGTTTATGCAATAAACCGTACCGTTAGTTATGGTCGTGTACTTTATACATTTTCGCCCTTAAATAAAGTCGACAGAAAAATCTTTACTAAAAAGCTGAATATTTGCAGTATGATGCGACTTATAATTTCTGTTCCCGAAGGAGTGGTTTGTTATCGAACGTTCTTTTATTCAGAATTATCGATTTTTTAATATATATATATATATATATATATATATATATATATATATATATATATATATATATATATATATATATGAATAATTATTTAGATTAGTAAGATAAATTGAAAAAGTTAAAAAAATAATTTCTGCGAAAGATTGTATGTGTATATCATCATAATCATCATGAGTTTCGACAGTACTAGGACTGGTTTGATTCTGGGCCTGAGTACACGTCCTATTTAAGCGAATTGTGGTTTCTTTATCACAGATGCAGTACTTCTGTGTTTGTAGCTTTCTTTTTTTGTTTTTTAAATTATTGTAGTTAATTCTTCGTAATTTACTCCGGTATCATATTTCGAAGTTTTTTAGCTTTAGGGGCTGTTCGTTTGTTCGGAGTCCACGTTTCGTGCCAATTCCATGCTTCTGAACACACTTAAATTTTAACAAGGCCTTTACGAAGCTTTTATAGTACTAACTTTGGGAGCAATATACTTTGTTTTTCCCGCCACACGACCTTATCTCTGGCCATCTATGTATATTGAGGTTTCCGATTATTGTTTTGTCACTCAACAGTTTTCCTGAATCATTTAATGTATGTACTATTGTTCCAAAAAAAAAATTTCAGATTTAACAATTATGGCCTGATCATCAACAAACTTCCGAAGTCTTTCTCCTCCTATACGAATCCTGTATGTGGTCTCTGCTAAACTCAGTTTTAACGCGAGTTCCGTGTATATGGTAAAAAAGGTAAAACATACCTGCGTGCTCTTTTATTTGTCTTGGCGAGGTTAGATATAACGTCCGTCTAGTGTCTGTATAATTTATAAATGAGGATATGCTAAGGAGTCTGCATCGCTAACTTAAAGTATTTGCACAATACGAACAAAATTCAAACACCATGCAGATTTATATGGTGATTGATATTATTATTTGTGTTGCTTCATTATTATTATTGTCACATATTTTTTTCAAATTTAACTTGTAACTCCTTCGCCGTATAAGAATCCCAAATTTTAGGCCGCTAAAATATCGTACATTTCCAGTTCGAGGTCGATAGATAGTTATATTTTTGGAATATTGTTTTATCGTTGTAAACGAAAAAATGTTAATATAGTAGAATCTCATATCCGTGATACTAATTATAATAACATATATTTATAACGTCCTATAAATAAGACTAGCGACGGGTCGGATCAGTATTATCGTCGAGAAGTTACATAGCAGCAGATGAAAGTAGTGAATAAAGTGCGTGTATAAAAAATTTATATATCAGTGTAAATATTTGCACAACACACAGGCATAGTGAGCAATAAAACAATAGATTACGAATATTAAATGTAATACAATTTAATTCTTTTATATATTTTTGGGTCAATATTATGTGTACGATAGTGATATTACGTCATCATTTAAGTGTGAGCGAACGCAAATATTACTTATATATATATATATATATATATATATATATATATATATATATATATATATATATATATATATATACTTGAAATTGCGTTGAATGTTGGTAATCATACGCCTCAAAAATAATCATACATCGGTTGCGTTTAACGTTTTTACTGTAATTAATATTATCTTTTTACATCATTAAACATAATAAATCAGTAATATATGTTTGAAAGTAAAGAATTTTATTACAAACGGAATTAACTTTCGGTGAATAATTGTCGTTAGTTAACATATTGTAACTGTTGATATAGATTAATTAATTATAAGTCACAGATTAGACGCCTTTCTTTTATCATTATTTTTTGTTAACATATCTTAAAATATTTATATATATAATATTAAGGACATAGAAAGGTTTTTTCATAAATTCTAACACATTATGCGTTTCGATTTCAATTATATATTTTAAGTATGTTACGCGCGCACACACACACATATATATATATAATATCCTGGACTGTACTTTTTTCTTTGTAAGATGGTGTTTTTCCGGAAAAAATATTTCATTACATTAAAAATCGTTATATATATATAATCATTTTAATCGTGTGGAATTTCGTTTTACAAATTTCCAGTGACACGGGGAAAAATAACAGTTTTCTTTTGAAACAAATATCAGTGTTGTTTTTTTTAAATGAATTTTAGAATTTCTCTGTGGGTTATTTTTGTTTAAAATCATGTTTTCATAGATTTAAAGTATTTCCGGAAGATCCGATTGGTTAAGTCGAAACGGTATCGGAATCTGAAAATTACAATTGTATTGAACACATACGCGGTAAAAAGTAAATTTGTTCAGAATTCTTAATTTCTTTACATATCATTTTTAATTGCTTAATAAATTCCACGTATTTACAAAATTTCATCCACATCGTTATAATCGTTTCCGAGATAACGGAGTGTATATAATATATATATATATATATATATATATATATATATATATATATATATATATATATTTATATATAAGAATTGCTTGCTCAATAATGTGTATAGATACATACAAAGTCGTTTATGTTTGTACTTATAAATAAGGATAATTTTGCTTTTGCTACGTGACACAGTAATAGTTGGCATAGTATCACGCTTTTGACTGACTCGTCGCTTTGGAAAAAGAGACCAGAATATTCGATGATGTCATTGGTAGAGTTTGGATTATATCAATAACAATCTGTCTAATTTAACCTTTGTTACTTTCTCAGCGACGGAATTAATTATGTTTTTTTTTTCTCTCTTAGTCTTAATTATCGTCCATAATAAGACGGTAGATTGTGTGTGGTGATAGTCTCAATCGGAGTAATTACTCCAGAGAAATAGACAAAAGCGTCAGATAAGTTCGTAAGAAATAGCGTTACTAATCGAAAGATGTTTCTCCATTCGAAAAATAATCCCGGTAATTGTAGTATTATTGTGTTAGAAAATAGGATGGTGTACATTTTCGCCAGGCCGTTTAAAAATGACGAAATCGATGGAAATTCTAAACTACTCTTAGACAGTGTCGATATTTCCGGCCGAGTCTCAATTTGTAGGTGCTTAATTTGTAGCTGTTTTTTCATTCATTTTTGGTTAACCTTCTGATTCGTTATTCGTAGTTAAGTGCCTTTTGAGATTTCGGCGAATTTAAATAACCGGTTAATCTATTTACCGCCGTTATACACGGGGAACATTCAACGCACACTGAGTAGACTAGCGTATTCGTAGCCGAATGAAATTAAAAAGATGAAAATCATCCTAGATGAAACCAAGAATAAGAATCACCTTCGGGATAAAATTACAGCACGTGAGATACAAGTAGCTATAAAAGTTACGAAGAAACGAGAAACCTCCGGACTCGATGGAATCACGGCAGAGCAACTGAAACAGTGGAGTGATGATGAGGCCATAGTCTGAATTGTAAAATGTTTTAGAGGTATAATGAAAAAAAAAGAAAAAATACCAACAATTTGGAAAAAGCTAATATCGTAACGATATGGAAACCTGGAAAAGCTCCAGAATCTACTGCCAGCTATCCATTTCTCTACCGAGTCGCGTGAAAACATTCGAAAGAATCATTCTTAGCAGGATACAACCGGTATAATGCGTGCGTGTATGAGTAACAACGTGTATACAGGTCGCGTACATAATTCAATGAATCATTTTCACGATCGCTGATTTTTATTTTAAAAATCAGAAGAGTTACATTATTTAATATATATGTGAAGACAATTCGATTACAAAATATATCAGACTTGTATCTTAAGTAATGCAAGCAAAATTGTAGAAAAAGTAATTTTAAGTGAACTAGGAGCATTTTACAGACATTAATATTAAATTGACCGTTCGGTTTCAGGCCGTCATTATTCTACCGTTTACGCTGTTGCAAATGAGCGAGATGTCAAAACAGATAGTTTTAGATTAGCATACCGAATTACTACTCGGCGATTTGGTGAAAGCTTTTAATATACAGTATACTGTGACTTAATTTTGAAAATGATTAAAATAAACTTCGAATACTTCTTAAAAGTTACTTAGATGTCAGAAATTTTTCTATATAAGTCGAAAATGAACTTTTAAGTTTTAAAACTGTTACCGCAGATTCTCTCAGGGTAGCATATTATTAAAAGCATTTTTATTTATATCAACTATATTCTTGTTTTCAAAAAATGTCTCGCACTACCCTTCAATGCTGACGATATTGAAATTTGTACGTTATCTGTTAAAATTAACGCTATAGGAAATCCATCTGTATTTATTAATACTCCGTAATAAATTGTCGAAGAAATGAGAGGTCGGTTTCTCTCGGAAAAACTCCCGAATCCGATTAAATGATTCTAATATCGATTAAAAAAAAAGCAACATTAAGTATCTCCGAGTAATTACTCGATAAGAGGTTAAACTTCGGCGTATGTGTTGTGCGTAAATAAAACTTGTTCTCGTTTTTTCGACTATTTCATAAAAAATCAAAGCCTAGTTTAGCTGATAAACTAATCATAACAGATCGGTTGTTCAGTCATATGTTTTATACACGTCTCCTGTGTACAGTTAATTCAATTTATAAAGCTCTTCTAGTCGTTCAAAATGAATGTTACAGGATTATTTTAGATTCTCTCCGATATGCAAAAATGTGCAAAATGCACGAAAAATTATCTATCTCATATACAAGATACTAATGTTTTACAAGTGTGCCTGTAATTAGATATATAATGAATTTTGGCTTTACGAAAATACAAACATTAGTGACTCGAATATACCGTATTCGCATAATTTCTCTTTTATGTAAACGATAAATTTATCATTCTGCGTATTAAAATTTTTCATCGGTGTTAAGACTTTAATTTTATTTATTTGTCTTACATGTTTGCCAGCGGGTTTTTATAATTTTATTAATATTTTTATTCATAAGTAAACTTTATGTATATTTGTGTTTACCAGTTCTGGTATATGTGACGATACCAGGAAATTTTTCGGTTATTACCGAATTGTTAAATATAAATTTAGATTTATTTAATAAATTATGTTTGTTTGTTTCTTATTTATCAATAAAAGAGACCTTGAAAATGAAATTGTGAATTAAATTTTGGTAATTGCCGTTAACAGACGCGATATGCTTAATAAGGTTTAGTTTTATAGAGTAATTTTCTGGGCTGAGATGAACCGATTGTAAATGATGAATTAGGAAATGGAAAACTGTCATTTTTTGTAAATTGAATGAAAAGAATCTTAAAGAATGATACAATATTTATAAATATGGTTACGAAAAATATTCAAAATATGGTAATTGTAATGAATCGAGAAAAAAATATATCATCGATAGCTTTGTCACCGATAAAAATTCTTTTGTCCTTCTATACTTTTTATCAAATATATTAATTTGGTGTTTTTTTTTTAAATTGTTTTTACAATACAAATACATTATTAGGAAAATATGTGACATATCGAAAATGTACGTTAAACTTCACCAACTACGTATATTTACTTATACACATACACATAATTGTTTAATTTACATACATACCCATTAGTCTGTTTATATATCCGTATTCACACGGCGTTATATATATGTAATTGAATATAAAATTTAAAATTCGTACATATTTAGTGTCGAAATTAAATACATTCATTTCCTAGATAAATAATGCAAAGCTAAACTTTTCATAACTGGTTAACTGAATCGATTTACAAATAATGTATAAATTTTGGTAAGCCAATGTTTATTTGTACTTTAACGGCAATCGCACGGGGCCATCTAGTGTTTTTCTGTGAATTTTAATTCGCCTGTTATCAGAATCGTAATTTCATTGATACTTTCAATAATAATTTTTCAAATTTTTATTTGACGGACTTTTCTTATAAAATTTTTCTTATTCACTATTAATTGTTCGTTTCGTAATATTCATTTCTTTATCTGATGCGACTTTTTATACTTGTGTTATGAGTATTTTTATTTTTGTTGATATTTCATATATATATATATATATATATATATATATATATATATATATATATATATATATGTGTGTGTGTGTGTGTGTGTGTGTGTGTGTGTGTGTGTATAAAACTTCTCTGGACGTGATTTTCAATCTGAAGATTAATTTAATAAACAAATGCTTGTAGTAAATTATAGAAATGAAGGCGTGATCTATAACTACAGTATAACCTCCTCAAACCAACAGTTTATTCTTATATATTTCTGTACCTTTGTACGTATTTAAGTGTCGAAGTTTTGTCTAAAATTTAGCTTCTGTAACATCTCCTCTATTCTCAATCTGGCTAAAATTATTTGTTGTTTTGTGGATTATATTGTGTTATTTAAGAAGTGATAGCTCGTGTATGTCGGAATTAAATTTGTATAATTAAAAATCGAGAAAAAATGAAATAACGGGGTTCTTTGCATCTCGGGAGTTATATATATATATATATATATATATATATGTATATCCTGCGGTCTGATTACTTGGTGCCGTCTAATGTGTTGTGCGGATGTTTCAAAATGTCGTGGGACAGATGTTTTTACTTCAGTTTGTTAAATATCCACCAGATCTTGTATGTTGTTAATAGTAGCGACAATTTCTTTACATTTCTCGTAACTTATACGTGTGGCAGTAGTTCGCTTTGGATGCACGGTAGACGAAATTCCCCGAAAGGGATTTCTTTGTTCTTCTAAGTACGTACGTGGTGGGAAATTAATTAAGACGAATTAAAAGCTCCGAGACGCGATGGGATTACCGAAACGAGGACGTTGCTGCTCATTCGCGGCGTCGTGTTAAAATTCGACAAAGAGAAAATTTCGTGCCGAATGTTGTTAGATTTTTGTACGCGTTGAGGATATTTATGCGAAGGATAATCAGAAGGTGGTTTGATGATTTTTGTTTTTCGACTTGTTGTTATTTGAAATAACAAATCGTATTTAGGTCGTGTGATTAGTGGACTCAATATTCGTTTTATCTATAATCATAATAATAACTGACTGATTGATAATTCGAAATAAGTCGACGAAAACGGTATATATATATATATATGTATTTTTTTATTTGAATTGTTTTTAAATGGCACGTGCTTGTTGTGATTAAATGATACAGATTTTTTTTTTAATATTATAATTCATTTTTAATCAAACGTACATTTAATCGATAGTCGGATTGATGTTATTATTTAGATAACGTATTGACGATCTATAGTAGATGTGACAATTTAGGCCAGAAATAATGGGGGGAAAATTACGCGTAGTTAAATTTTAAAACTCTGAACTTAGCTCCAATATAGAGAATGTCGAAAACGTGATAACGACTGAAGAGATGAATATTTGGAACACTTTTAAGATGTTAGTGGAACATCATAATCAATCACCCGTATTTTAGTCAAATATCTTAGAAATAATAATTAAAAAACGCACATATATCTGTAAATACAACAAAATAAAAACATAGTTTAATCACTATAAAAAAAAGCTTTTCGACAATTACGTCATTATCGAGCGTACATATAAATTAACTATAAAATATTTATATAACGACAATTTATATATGTCATATATACATTTAACTAGTTAGAAGTAATTTACTCCTAGATTTATTTTTACAAATAACCTTTATTTATAAAACCGATTTTAAAATTAATTCTTCGTCGAAATTCATCGTATTATTGAATAAATTATCGCTATTTGTATGTTTTATAATTTGTAATTTTCCTGATAATTTTATTTGTTTAACTTCTTCGTTATGTCTTAAATTTCAATACTATATAGTAATAACAAAAATACTTAACGTTTTATTTATTTTTTAATCTTAATTTGAAAAGTTTGGAACGTATTGATTAAAAAAAAAAAAATAAAACAATAAAAAGTAGTTAAAATCACTAAAAAAAAATTATTTTCTTTACAAACAAACACGGACCTTTTCCGTTATTAAGTCATTATCAAGTGAAATATAAAAATAATTTTAAAAATTTTACAAACTTATAAAAGAAAAAACTATATAAAATATATAAAAGTATCATATACGTAAGTGTTAAAACAATATTTAAATATTCGATAGCGAATGCAGTAATACAAGACAATCAACAACACAAAAAATTTTGTACTCAACTATAACACAAAGCAACTTTATACGAAGTCTTCTTCTTATTTTCGTATCCGGTTCGCTTGGGATTTATATTTTTCAGGATCTTGGCTTTTTCATTTGTTAGGGTAACATCATGCATTGGCATTTTGGGTCTTCAACCAGGCCTCAATTTCTGATGCTGTACGAGCACAGCTGTCCGTATTCGGTTTATTGCGCACCATATTGGCAATGTCTCTTTATGTCCTAGTACCAGCGTTTCCTCTGGCGGTCTCACAGGGTTTGGTTTAATTTCTTTACTCCATTGATTTATCCGTTATTTTTTGTTTGGTTTTTTTTTTTTTTGGTTGCAATATTAATTCTTTGGTAGCTTTCATGAAACTGCTCCTTGACTTCAGCCTGTATGATACCTTAGTTTGACCGTACATTGGATGCCTTTCGTCGTACGTAGATTTGGGCAGTTCTTTCTTTGTCGGCTATTACACGGCGTCTTATGTGTGGTGGCGCTATATCGCTCAGTAAATAGAGGTTTTCTAACATCCTGTTACTAAACGACACGCTACGTTCAGTGTGACATCCACCTGTACACAAGAACAGTTAAAATATGAACATCTTATAAAAATGAAATAAAGAAAATAAAATTTACAATATACTTCTTAGAACTAATTCTTCTTCAAAACTTATCATCGAATTCAACAAATTACCTTTATTTGTTTACTTTATTATTGTAATTTTTTCTAGTAATTTTCTTTTTTTAGAATGTTTTTCTGTATGTAAAATTCTATTATTTTGGCCAATATTATCCATTTAGTGATTTAATTCTTTACAATGTTTTCCAAATAATGATTTTTCGTCATTGTTTATATATGAATTTATATGTTCCTTAAATCTCGATGCGAATTGTCTGTCTGTTTCTCCTATGTATTTTTTTTTTTTTTTTTTTTTTTACATTGGTTACAATTTAATTTGTATTCTCCAGAATTTTTTAATATATTTCTATCTTCCATTTTGTTGTTAATAATTCATTTTAATAATGTGTTATTATTCCGTATTGTTAAATTTATGTTAAATTTGTCAGATATTTTTATTATTTTATAAGTATGGCTTCCTACATAATTGATTGAACCTAAATAATTAGTTCTATTTTTTCTGTATTTTTATTGTTGTAAAATTTATACCGTATTTTATTAACTAAATCGGGATTATATTTATTATTAATTGATATTTGTTTTATTATGTTTTTTTCTTTATCGATTTTTTCATTTTCTGTTAAAATTGTTTGCGCTTTATCGATAAGACTTCAGCTAATTTATGCATTTTTGGGTGAAATAAATCTTCAGATATTTTAAATGGACAATTTTTTTTTTTGTTATTTTTTTACTGACCATGTGTTTTTGTTTATGTAACATAAAAAATGTTGTATTGTTGTAATTGTTATTGTGTTATTATCAATTTTATATTGTTTTACTTTTGTGTTACAATTTTTTTTTTGTATTACTGATTGTCGATTGTGTTATTTTACCACATTCGCTATCAGATATTTAAAATACTGTTTTAACACTAGTTTATATAATAAGTTTTTACATTTTATATATTTTTTATATATAAGTTTTTAAAATTCGTTATAGGAAGTTTATCAATAAAAGAAATGATGTCTAAGGTTGTTGTAATGAGTAGTTTGTCAAAATACTTGTTCACCTGCTACCTATACAATAATCAGAAGTTTATTTCCTGCTGTTTAGCGTGATGAATATACAACTGTATCCTGTTTTTTTACTTATTATTATTACTTGGTTCCGGATTAGTAATTTTTCACCCTATTCGTACACTTAGCAACGGTCTTTTACTTTATTTTATTTATTTGGTTAGTTTTCTTCTTGAAATGAGATAAAAGTAAAATATTTCGATAGAATGTTTTTACTACCTCAACGTTAGCCGAACTGTCTCTCCAGACGGCATTATTTTAATTTTTACGTTATAATAAAATTTATTCGGATAAATACGATGTATTTTACTTTAATTAATTGATATTTACAGAAAAAGTTTATTAATTCGGATTTATTTAAATTAATTAATACTTACAAAGAAACGTTATTAGAAATGAAACGAGCATAAATAAAATTTCTGAAATAATCAAATTTCGTTACGGAATATATTTTAAAAAGACCATACGCCGACTTTTAAAATGCAACGTTAGAATTTTTTATTGGATGACATTTAGTGGGTTGGTAATATTGACGTTAATAGGAATGTTCCGATGCGGGTGGTACATAAATATAAAAATTCAATTTCACTTTTTTCTCTACCTTTTAAATTATTTTTATTCTTATTTATTATCATCATTATTTATTATTATCATTATTTATTATCATTATTTATTATCATTATTTCGGTTGAAATTCTGAATCAATTATGATGGTTTCACGTTGATCACAATTTTATTTAAAGGCGATGTCGCACACACCTTACGAAACACGGAGTTGCGTGGCTTTATCGAATTATTAAAAAATAAATAAATCATTTGTCCGATAATTTTATTCCTAAATCGATAAAAAATTATATCAAATAATTTTATTTGTTATTATTAAATATTCTCATTTCGTTTTCATTTCCATCGAAGAAAATACGGTAAGCGATTTTCGAATAATGTGTAAATAAAAATAATAATTTCGTATTATCGATTTACGGAATCACGTCAATTTTTTTTCTTTTTAATAGAGGGTTGAATCGTAAAAAGTGTTCGATAATATAAATTTTTCGACTACTGAAAATCGATTAAATATAAATTACCACGACAAAATCAGTTTCGTTCGTATAAATGACAAATTTCTGTTTGTCGTGTTTGTATGCACGTGTGTGGTGGTAGGCTAATATCCAACGGCGCCGAAAGTACATAACTCTATTACACTTTCGTCTGGAAATTCTGATCCTCTCTAGTATATTTCTTATCAGAACAACTATTATATCTGGTTCTCATTAAGTGTCTTCGACCCTTATTGTTAATTAATAATAATAATGAATTAAATAATTAGTTTATTTGAATTACAATCTTAACAAGAATGGTAAATTAACTTTTCGCTTGATTAATTCATTACGTATTTATTTTTCACTAGCACAAATTGTTGAAAAATTGGCGAAATTTATAATAATGACGTATATGTTATAAACTGAAGAATGTTCGTAAATCATAAAGTACCACATAAATAAAACAATAAATAATACGCTTATTTTCTTTTATGATAAAAAGTGCTTTAAAAATATTATTTTTGTTTGACTACGTAATTTTCAATTTTCTTTAAAACAGTCAATAATACTGATAACAGTATTTATAATTTATTACTTATCGTGTAATGTAAAACACTGACATACTGATGAAAAATACTGAAGTCGGATTTTTTGATCCGCGTTCTTCAGTATTAAGGCGTGGTTATACTGACAGTATTATTGATCGTCAGTATTTTCATCATGCCTCGGTATTTATTTAATTTGTTAACGCGATGATTGCTTCGTGTTTGAAGAATAAATAATATAAACTTTTTTTACTAATTTTAATACATAATTTATGATAGTAAGTAAATTTTTGGATTTCTTTTTAGTTTGAAATTACGTTTTTATTTTGATTTTTAATATAATTTGAATCAGTTCAATATGAAACGATTGCTTGTTACACAACTGTTACAAAATATGAACGATTATGGTAGTGAAACAATTGGAATAACCAAAGATAAAAATGAACATTGTTCGTGCACATTTGCGAATTAAAATTTTATACTAATTTCATCGAATTCTGAACTTAGTGAAATAAAAATGTACTTATTGTTAATTTTGTATAAATACACTAAATAAAAAACAGTTTAAAAACCACCGAATTAAACAAGAAACGTATAAAAATACATTAATGTTATACAAATTCTATTTTGAGTAAAGTAAAATTCTGATAATAAACAAATATATAAAATAATTAAAATAGATACGCTAAATAAAAAACAAAAACACCAAATTAAAATATATATATATATCAACAAAAAATACGTTTATACAAGCTATTATACTGAAATACATTATTTGTCTGAAGACAAACATTATGCAGATTATTATTATATACCGTTGCAAAACATATGCTGAAGCATAACAAGTATCTAAAACTGATGCACTAATGGATGCCGGTGACATGATGGCTGAAACTTCAAATCTTCAAAATTTCTACCTGTTGCTAGGTATCTTTCTTCACCAACGTACAGCTTCGCATGTTACTATTTTGTTTTTATAAAAACGGCTGTACCACTGTAATTAATTTTTCACGTCGGTCACTTGAAAATAGTAATCTTCACTATCGCTTAACTGGATTTCACGTAACAAATTCATATGTGAATAATTTTCTCGTGTTTTTTTTTTCAGCCAATCTTTCATCCATCTCTTGCAACGAACGGTGTACGTTTAGAAATACAGTATAATAATATTGCTATTTTTTCTCTTATGTTTTATATTTTCACCTACTTTTAAATGATAAAAAAAGATTGCTTCGATCAAAAACACAAATTACTAATGGGCAATACTGATCGTATAAGGGTACGTAAATACTGATGAAGTAACATCAGTATTACAGTACCTGTCAGTATTATTGCCCGCTTAGGGGCCGCTTCACACTAAAAATTTAATTAAAATAATATAAATTATTAAGATGTTTCACTCGATGTAATTACTTTAAACGCGAATCGATAGATTATTATTATTAATATTACTGTTGTTATGTTATTAATGTTATATTTATAATAATAGTTTAGTTTGTAGTATATTGCTTTGTTTTGCGCGTTGTTCATATATAAGGTACAAATTATAAAATATTCGGCTACAAATTCGATAAATGGCGGTTGTATATTTACGTGAAATATTAAAACAAAAACCAAACATATTTTAAATTAAATATATAGATTTTTAAAAGAAATAATTGTAAATATAATACCGTAATAAATTTCCAGCGCACGGAGTGTTTAATTTACGAAAGATGTATATTGTACTCGGGATTTATTTTAAAATGTTGTATTTTTTCTTTTTGCTACGGCTTTGTCATTACTATCTATTTTTGAAATATGTTTCTCGCCAGCGTTATTAGGTGAGTCGTTGTTTTATGCGATTGACAGGTATTTGTAATCTACGATTGGAAGACCAGGCATTATTTTTAAAAAGATAGACACTTAGCCTATCTGTACAACACTCGTTGCGGGTGTACGTAAAATATCGGTGATGTGTGGTTATCAGGGTCTAGTCAAGATGTGTGGACTTTTAACGAACGTGTATATTTGAATGTGTATGTATATACGAGATATATATATAAGATAAACATATGCGCTCGTGCGTGTGATGGAACATCTGGTTTCCCTTGCCTCAGTTTAGGAATCACTGTCGATGTCGTAATGCGTTGAATAGCGTTCGACGGTGGACCAGTTGTTAAGTTAATGTCGGGTGTTTGTGTTTACAGTGTGGTTCGTTCGGTTGCTATTACGTTAGAAGCGATATCGAGAGGTTATTTAGATAATAGTATGTTCTTTTTTCATTTGTTCGGATTTGAAGGTTTAAAATTGTTTTTACGTTCATTTTATTATACACGGTTCGATTTGTGCGGTTTACAAAATTGAAAATGCGTAAAGGTTTTTTTTTAAAAATTAAATTTCGCGCGTTTATAATTTCTTTCGATATGCCGTTTAAAACGAACGGTAGATTGATATTTTCGTCGATGGAGCAATGTTTTATAAATACGTCTGTAATGACGTCACGCTCGAAATTTAATTTGAAAGTTTAAAATATTATTTTTATGCGTGAAATATTCTAGTCCGTAGAATAAAAATAATTTATTATCATCCTTATTATTATTATTATAATTCGTCATGTGGTTTGCATCGTCGGATCATTTTCGTATGTCCAGCTTCAAGACTAAAATTAGACGTAAAAAACAAGCGTTGAAACAACAGTTGAATAACGGCCATCAATCCGATAATAATTTTCTTCAATCGGCCGATTGTTGTAAAAATCCGCAAAACGGATCGTCATCGGTGACTACTAACGCGGTCGATTGGGAATTCGTAAATTTCAATCCGTCTGTATTCGGTTCCAGAAGGAATTCCATTGCTTTGAGTAATCCAGCTTCTTCTTCTTCCGCTGCGCGCGTTAACGACGACGAATCTTTATACAACGCCGGTCTATACGATCGCGATCGTTGTCAAAGTTTCGGTAAAGATCTGCATAAATTATTACTGCTAGATAACGGTAAACAATCGACATCTTGTAAGTCTACCGTTTGCAATTCGACCACAACGACATCTATCGCCGAAGTGAGACGACGTTCTACGAGTAATCATAATAATAAAGGCGATAGAACTCCAAATTCGCGACCTTCGTCTTGGTTGTCTATTCTGCCGAATTTATTTTTCTCCGAAGACGAACCAGATTCAGGTAATAATGTCGATATTTGGTTCTCGTAATTTTGAGATTATCAATATAGCGAAATCTTGTTGCTGTTTTTTTCTACGGAAAATTGTCTTTTTTCCGGATGAAAATTCGCGAATAAATTTTTAATTTGTGCGAAAAAACGTTTTTTAACCTGTCAAGACAAATATATATATAGCGTAATCTGTAACTTTACATAATCTTTGGATTTATTTAAGTACTTCTATTCATATATATACACACACACACGTGTATATATATGTATATATATACATCGAGACTGTTGTATTTAATGAAAATTGCGAATCATATTCATTTATTATAACAGAGGTATATATAATATATAATTAATTTATATGTTTATAGTGAGCCATAATTTGCGGAGAAATACTTTTTCCTCCATTATAATCTTTGGATTTTTTAGCGCTAATTTCAGTATTATATATATATATATTTCGAGGCTATACAATTAATGTAAATTGCAAATACTCATTATTTTTAATATATATATAAATTTGTATGTTTATATCGTCTTAATTTAATTTATAGATTTGTTTATATTTTTACGTCATACAAACGGTCTATAGTCATCCGTAATTTTTAACAATCACCGATTTAAATAAAATACATTTATGTTTTCAGCTATTATCAGCTATATAGAGAAATAATATTTGATATAAAATTGTTTCGTAATTAAAATTGAAATAAATAGCAATAACTCTCGAATACTTCCCGCGTGGATATCAATTAATGATGATTGTTCCCAATATATTTTGCTTTATCAGCTATTAGTTTAGCTCTTCCCCCAATGTAATTTTTTCGATTGTAATGACCGGTAGTGAAATTATTTTTCTGTCAATCTCAAAATTTTTCGAAAAAACGATAATTTTCCAAAAAATGCGATAGACCGCTTATTTTGACAGACGCTATCTCGCAGTGGATTTTTTTTCACTACTATGAAAATGCGACTTTTGTACTTTTTTTTTTTGTGATATTCAAATTAACATACTAGTATGATCATCTTCGTATACCTCCGACTCGTCGGATGACAAAATGACGGGGTGGTTTAAAAGATTATAGACAATCGCTGCATATCGGAATGCGTTGTTGAGGCCTAGCTGAAATCTCATAATTTGAAACAATTTTGAAGTAGTATTTTTTCTTGTGTCTATGTGGGAGTGTTTATATTTTACAAGGTAATTTGTATCTCAAAGCTTGTACGGAATCTGAAAGTTTGCTTTTTCTTTATTCTTTTTCCGACTTTTAATAAGCTATTTTCCGGCGATGATTTGAAATAATGTTTATTTTATAGACGTTACCAATTATGGTTGACGAAAAAATGATGAAATTTGATTTTTTCAGTATGGTGAAATCGTCTAAATTTCCGATATATTTAAAATTGCGAATTTGCCGTTGAATGATAAAATAAATTATGCCGAGATAATATTTTTGCGCGGATTAATTAATTTAGACGGAATACTTTAAATGTGCTAACGAATGTGTTTTAAATTTGTCAGTGTATTAAACCTCATTGAAGTATTAAAAACGTACTTTCTATTCGTTTGAATTCATTAATCTGTATGTTTTTCAAAGGATTGGTATGTGTCGACGTGGAAATGTTTTGCAATCGTCTTATATGTTTCTCAAACGGTTGATTCGCTTTATATACGTAAAAGTGAGTAAGTTTCTATCAATTTGAAAGTTAATAGAGGAACTCGCTTTTCGATTTCCCGTTAATCCGATTGTATCCAGTTTTTTTTTTCAACTCCTTACTTAACTGATACATTCGTATACCAACCAATTGTTTGGATAAAATGAGTTGGTCGTGACTTTTTACTGTAAGAAATGTTTGTTAGTTGAGAGTCAATTCTAGATCATTTAGGAGAATGGCATACTAGAAATTGGATAGCACCTACTGGCACACACTTAGGACGAAGTGTTTTTTTTTTTGTTTTTTTTTACACTTTAAGCATCTTACATCGCCGATCCTCTCTAATAGCCCTGATAGGGTATATTTGAATGATTGTCTAGTCTCGCAGCATGGCTCTATGCGTATTGTTTCGTTTAAATCACGCTGAATGATCCGTCAACATACCAAGCGAATATATGATTTATACAGTCTTTTAATATATTGCAAATATTCGAAATACGTGCCCGATAACGCAATGTCTTTATATTATTACTAAACGAAAGTCAAGAATGTGCGTTACTTCGTATCGGTTGTTTGGTAACATACATCGGCGCGAGCGGTTGGCACCGAAGCATGTTTCCGCTTCCGGAAGGCGATCCAGATGCCGTTTCACTTGTTTCAGGTGTACTAACGGTCGTTTAAATACGTTTATTCGCGTTTTAACTGTATTTTTGTTTGTTTACTCGGTTGATACGATTTTCTTCGTCAAACACGTTGCAATTCTTCGTTCTATATTCCGGAATTTAAAGATCGGCTATTTAGACGATCTCGTATCGTTGCCTGATTCGTGATTTATAAAGAAAAAAATAATAGAAACGCCGGAATGGTCGTTATAAAAAAAAAAATAACTGATCAATTATGGCTTAGACGTTTCTGAAAATTTACGAAGTCCAGTTGTTCTCAAACCAATTCGTAATTTCTCTAATAACCTTTTTGGGAACCATTGTTTTTCGTAATTTGAATGAGAATGATGTCATAATTGACTTTTAACTTTATAGTTAAATTTCTAACGTAACAGATCTTTACACTATACGTGTACCGGTTTAACAGTCTTCATCTTCATTTGCATTCAATAGTGTTGCTATCGGTGTATGTCGTTCAAATACCGAAACATACAGACACACACATATATATATATATATATATGACACGGATGACATGACGTCATGATAAACAACCTTGGCTTTGGACCGTGCCCAACGTTTCCTGTTCTTTCATTAGATTTTTTTTTTCTTTTTCCCATTATAATTACCGAAATAATAAGAATGGTTTACCATTTTTTAATCGGTTTTTATTTCGCATAAATATATATTCTTATTTCGTGTTTTTCTAATGTCGCCTGTTTTAAATTTATTGATTTATTCGCTTTTTCGTTCCAACTGATCGTAATAAATTACGTTAAAGATCGGTCAACGAAATGACCTTCCGATAAACGAGTACTTAATTTCCTTTTTGATTAACCTTTCATTGTAAAACAGTTTATTGTACATTGCGCGCACATTCTTGTTGTCGTTAGGATGATATTTTCCAGCCTAAAATAATCTGAAATATAAGATGGACACGTATCGTAAAAAGTTATTAAATCGTCGCTATCGATAACTGTACACATACCTATTATTTTTTATTAGAATGAGAAAATTACGAAGAATTAAAACGCGTACGAATAATTCTTTATTTTATGTATATATAAACGAAACGGTATAAATATTTGGGTGTTCTGATTATAGAAGATGTGGAAGTGGTAACAAATAAATAGTTTGCAAAATAACAATGGCCAGGCAGGCGTTTGGAATTTTAGGTTCTGTCGCTTTATTCAGATGTGGACAGTGAATGCGGCTGCGAAAGAAAATTTAACACCGTTTAAATGTGGTCGTATAAGACACGACTGCTGAAAATTTCGTGGACAGAAAAGATGACAAAAACCGGGAAGTGTCGAGTAGGTGCAATATGAACGGATTACTAATTAATGACCGATGTAAAACGAAGAAATGTTAAATATATCGCTGGTAAAATGCCTCTCAATCTGGAAGTAGCACAGGGTAAAATTTCAAGAACGTCGTTTAGATGAAGAAAAATAATTGAATACGAGCTCATTTTTGTTAGATTTAGATGTGTCACTAATGTAGTTGTCCTTGATGTGACGTCTCGTAATAGGCTACTGGTTTCATCACGTCGGATTAAGCGAATCTATCCTACAGATAATCCTAATTTTAAAATCTCTCCACCGCTCCTAGATATGTGCTGATTTGTGGTCGGTCGACTATTAACGGTGTCTGATTTTTCCCCTGTCTCTACGTACCATTTGATAGCTGCACTTTGTGCAACTTGTAAATTTATATACAAAATACAAAAAAACTTTCAAAGTAAGACATCCGGGAGAGGATATTTCTTATCTTTTATCGGTTCTTTATAGCCGATATGATTCTGCTTACTGTTTTATTTACCTTCGGTATTTCAAGGGAGAAAAAATTGTGCCCATTTAAAAGAAATATCATAAAGTCTTATTTTTATTAATAGTCCCGTACCCTTTTTAAACTTCTAGAATGATATAATGCATTTGTTAATATTTTGCCGACGAAATAGTGCTATACTTCCTTTGGTATACGTTATTTTTTTGGTATTCCATAATATTCGTTCCGAGAAGAATAAGTCTATTAATCGGATATTATTATTATTATTATTGGGATATTTTGTTGTGTGTATATATATATATATATTTATTACACGCCTATCCGGGAGATTTATGAATTTTAATAGGGAGTCGGAAACGTCTAGATTAGATTAACTACGTGGGTTTGTTTATTGTGTATCGCTAGTGATTCATTAAAGGGCAAATTATAATCTAAAACGCTCAACATGGAGGAATGTCGTTGCAAAATACCGAGGATATTTTTCGTGTAATAGCCCGGTATAAGAATTTTCTGAAAATTTTAAAGAATTTTATTATTTTGTTATTTTGCACATTTGCTTAGTGCTATAATTATCATCGTCATTTTTATACGATTATCTTATTTAAATTGTTTCCTAATCTAGTTTATATATATATATATATATATATATATATATATATATATATATATATACATCAGCGTGCCAAATACATTCATGTGTGTTTATATATTTACCCTCGTCGAATCCTATCCATAACGCTTTATATTTTCCCTTCCCCCAAAACCAGTCAGCTTCCTCGTTTCTTCGGCTGTGGAGCTCATAAGCCGTCAATTCTTATTTCACCTCCAAGTAGTAGACATCTGAACAAGTGTTTGTTGTGGTCTTGTTCTTTCCCGCATTCGCATTTTAAATTGATACCTAGTTCACATTTTCCTAAATTTTCCTTTACGACAAAAACATGATAATTAAAATATTTACAATCGTAATAGCACCTTCCCGCCAATAACGTTTGTTCGTAATCGCTGATAACGAACGACAGGATCAAAATCCGAGTACTTTTTCAATATTCCGAAGATAATTTATTATAAATCTTTTATTATGCTAATCAAATGTAACATCCGGATAATTAGTTCATGACTAAATATTTATGAGCACGTCTGTATATGTATGTATGTTTATATGTAGTAGCACGTTAATGTTGTCATGTTAACTAGAAAATTTTAAAGATGAATTTGACATAGGTACATATTCGGAATGATAGTAAAAATACTTCGTGACTTCAACCGATTAAGTAATTCATGATCATGTTGTTGGAGAATGCTTTGATAGTCTGTGTAAGTATTTCATTTATGACACATATATATATATATATATATATATACACATATATACATGTACGTTGATATTATTTAATATTAACATGTTAGTTACGCAACATTATCGAGTTATTTGTACTGCGAACGTTAGGTTCGTCCAGTTGATCTTCTATGGTTATCTGACATTTCGTTTTTCATCTGAGTTTTATTGCCCATTTTGTATCTTCTATGTACCACTCGGTAAGTTGTTAATGGTAGATAATTCAATATTGTGATACAGTTCTACCATACAATCTTATTATATATATGTTATATATATATACATACATATAAATTTATATTATTGTTATTATTAATATTTATATTGTTATTGTTATATTATTATTATTTATATTATCATTTTGTTTTGTTTTCTATTCGGTGGACTATTTTCCTTGCGTCGAAAACATGTTTTTTCTTCGTCCAAGTCGTTGTACAAGTTATTATCTCTTGTTATTACGACGCTAAAATAAAATAATTTTCATCTGGACTTTCGCCTAATTTTCAGGATGATCAATCCCAATGACGTACCCCCCCCCGCTTGTATGAGTTACATTTTAACGGGCAGTTGCGTACTGTTTTCTTTGTTATTTATCCAGTTGTAATTCTTACCATTTGGAAGTGTTTCCCGTTCTTTTCTCGTTCCCTCGTTTTCCATTGTACATGTTACTTTTTTTTTTCACCATTGTGAGACGATAGATTTTAACCATTGCGCAATCGGTTAATATTTTTACAACGGATAACGAAAATCTCGTATAACGTTAAATTTTATAACTCTTCCGTTCGGGGGTCGTACGTTATAAAATAAATTATCTTAATTTTAACACAAAATTATAAATTTTATACTTTTTTTTTTTTTTATACAATACTGCTTCTTAAGTGAACTGTAGATAATTTTCAATTTATTTATATAAATACTTTTTAATTTGAAACATTTCACGTCAACCGAGAAATAAAATCTTTCGTTAGCATTCAAATTTCATATACGTATAGTGGGCATCGTGAAACGTCGCTTATAAGTAACTCCAGTTATCAACTTGCAGATCATTATTATTATCAAATGATAATTTTTTATTTTTCAATTCTGATTGCTATAGCTGTAGTCTGTGCTTAGCAAAAACAAGACTGGTTCGTAAAGCTAAAAACGTGTCATTTGTTTATAATCTTCGCAGATTCTTTAAAAAAAAAATTCATGTCTATGAACGTGTAGGTGCTTTATATGATTTTCCATGATTATTCTTATCTTCTCGCAGTTAATATTTTATTCTATTTTTCGCATTGTCTGTATAGCAATATGCAAAGGGCTCAGTAATTGAAGAAATACGAAACAAATTTATGTTCGATGCTAAGGTAAATAGAAAGTAAATAATACTAGATATGCGGACGATACGATCCTAATATCGAACAATTTTAAAGAATTCCGATTCCTAGATATGGAGTTACTGCCGCGTGATGATGATTATGGATTACACGTAAATGTTCCAAAAACAAAATATGTTGCAATTTGAACGGCAAACACGAAGTCACAGGGGGCCATTCATGGCTTACGGTAAAGAAGGAGAGAAATTTAAAAGTATCGATTAGATCGGTTGCAGCATAAATGACCAATGATACACGTATGAGTGAGATAAAAAATCGAATTTGCATTGCTCAAACAAAAACAAATATTATGTTGTAGAGATATAAAATTAGATTTGAAAATAACATTAATTATATATTCTCGATATTGTCATACGGTTCCAAAAGTGCTGAGTAATCGCAGAAGCGATGGAGCAATGCCTTTGAACGCAGGAGAATAGTTCGCGTAAAGTGGACAGATAAAAATACGAGGAAGTTGTAAAAGAAGCCAGGTATCGTAAACTGAAGTATTTTGGTCGTATAAAAGTGGCACTCGAAAAGATGTATAAAATTACCTGAAGAATACCGCGAGGAAGAAAAAAGACAACCATGTTACAGAATATGTCAGATTAGTACAATTTACCAGTGAATAATTCTTTTATCAATTTATTCATTTTATTCGAAATTGTGTCAACACTGACAAGAATTTCTTTATAAGAGCTAGTGATGGGCTATGATAGTAATTACTAATACTGAATAAATAGATTTTTGTTCGGAGATGATATATTTCAAGCCTCCTGTGATGAAATATTTAGTTTATGAATTATTATTTTTTTTTTGGGGGGATGCGGAATCGCTAGAATTAAATCAGTAGAGGTGTTGCACGAGTCTATTCGCCGAAAGAATAATGGATAGTTTCTAAAGTTAATCATTACGTTTCAGTTCCGTGTGCTATTAGTTGAATTATCGTCTATAGCAATGGTTCGCGTATTATTTTATCCGTGCATTTCGAGTATTAGTATTATAATATTTTAGGATTCCTATCCCACGCGTATAAACGATTTTTAAAGTAGCAAATTTTTCATATTTTCTTCATTTTTAATTTTTACCCCATTTTAAAGTTATTCGTATTTAATTTCGTCTACTTGAATTGAATGTTTTTGGCATTAGTATTTTACTGTACTTCTTACGTTCAGCATTTGATATTTAGCACGTATGTAAGTATATATATATATATTATATATATATATAAAATTTTAACGCTACATGTACATTTCGCGTTCGATAGCCTATATAAACAGTCGTTGCATATGTTTATGTGTGTGTGATATAAATGTTTGTATGCGTGTGTGTCGTATTTAAATGTATATAACGTTAGTAAATTAGTGCTCGCGCGATTATATAGCTGATGTTAATAATCTTGAAAGATTTTATTTTCGTAAAATATGTTAACTTATGGCTATGTCCTGCAATATAAAAAGTGGCTTATTATCACGATCATCATACACGTGTGTCAAGACGAAGATTTTTTTAAAATACATTTTTATTTCGCGCTTCCCGAATCAGTTGACTCCGACTGTTTTTAAAATTTTATTATTTTTCCATCACCTTAATCCGTCTTTCTCTCGCCACGGTCCCCATTAATGGTCTCATCTATTATCATTTTTTCCTTCTGCATACCCAGTCCAGCTCCGTTCGAGTTTAGCGATATATTTTATAATCTTGATTACTACTTTTATCTGATTCCAAGTGAGATTTCCGTTCGAATTTAAGTGTAATATTCAACGTTAATTTCTATCACGATTCCCCCTTATAAACACCGGAAGTAATAATAATTACATATGAAGAAAATGGTGGAATGTATTGATCGTGTACACTTTCTCATTTAGAGAACACGGAATTTAGTGATTTTTATTCAAATAAATAACAAAAAATAAGTTAAAATCACTAAAAAAAATTTCTTTATGAAAAGTCACAAAAGCTTTTCGGCTGTTAGGCCATTATCGAGTGAATATTTAAGAAATAAAATTTAAAAATGAAAAAATATTAATTTAATATTACACTTCACAAACAATCAGCAAAACGAAGTCAGTACTAAATAAAATAATTAGGTCAGATTGTTTTATTTAGTGCTGTTTTTCATTTTGCTGATTTTTTATGAAGTGTAATCTTAAATTAATATTTTTTCATTTTATATTTTATTTTTTAAATATTCACTCGATAAAGTGACTTAACAGCCGAAAAGCTTTCGGTTTATTTCATAAAGAAAAAACTTTTAGTGATTTCAATTTATTTTTTGTCATTTATTTTAGCATATTTTCTTCTTTAACTATTCGTTGTAAAATGTATTATTGTATTTTTCCTTCTTTAACTAATTTATTTCGAAATGTTTAATTAATATAATTGGCTATACTTCCTAACTATTTATGTTTACCGACCGTACACAGAAAAGTTCTTCAAATAACATAATTAGTAAATAACGATAACCAATAATTAATAATAATGAAAATGGGCACCGTCGACTCGATAGATTCGCGTTAATTCGAAGTTTTGATCGAAAATTGATCAAATTCGTTCGTGGGTAATAAATGTTAGGCTTTCCGTTTCCATCATCTGATTTATAATGATGGACAATAATAGTATTAAATTATGAAATAAATAATATCACTGTGAATAATTCCTCTTATTAAACGTGAAATTTATATATATATATATATATATATATATATATATATATATATATATATATATATATATATATATAATATATATATATATATGCTCGGGCCATCTCGGAAACGACTTTTGCCTGTAATTTATTAAGTAATTAAAAATGGCCTGTATAGAAATTACGAATTTTTAAATTTTGGATACCGATTCCGAATACATCGCCATCAAATTTTGAAAATTTCGATTTTTCTATTTTTCGATATCTAAAAGTTAAAAATTTCAGCACGAACGCGTTAACCGTTCGAATGTTATAAGCTTAGAAATTCGCTTTTTACCGCATAAAATTATATCGATGAAAAAATGTACATGATTTTTAGACAAAATTTTCTGTTATTTATAATACTACCGTTATAATAATAATGCTATAAACATATCGTTATTGTCTTTGTGTTATTTTACTGTTTCTTATTATTGTACCGTTATACCGTTTACTGAGTCATAATGTACGAGACGAATTCGCTGATTTTTGTTCTAGGAATATTTTATTTTTTTAGTTTTGATTTTTCGAAAAGCATAAAGGAATTTTTCGATTTTGCGAGTAATTTAGAATATATCGGAGGATCGAAAATTAAATATATTAAAAAATATGCAGTTGCACCGTAATTAAAATTCCGAGTTTTAAATAATTTTTTTTTTTAATATTAATTTTATTTAGGCAGCGTTTTAGTCGAAGTAAAAAGCGTTTCTAACAACTGACTATACAAACATCGTTCGAAATTCAAATCGTCTCAATGCGTTACCTCGTTCATATTTCAGGTTTTTCTATTCTGTATACATCGATCGATATATTCATTTTCGGCTATTTAATCATTTTCACGTGCGCATAAATAAAAGTAAGTAAAACAATAATAAGAAATTTAAAAAAAATCTCAGAAAATATTTAATAAAGTAATGTAAAATAACACTAACAAAAATTGGTTCCAAAATAAGTGATCAATCCTCTCCAGTTAATATGCGCATAATACAAATGTTATTCTCATATCACATTGTATATGTGTAAACATATATATATGTGTGTGTGTGTGTGTGTGCAGGAGTGCATACATATATTTTTTCTTTTAATAATAATAGTAATGATGATGCGTTTTTATCAATAGTTTCAATAGTGATAATACTAGTATAATAATAATTCACCGGAAATCGTTGCAATCGTTAAAGAAGAGACTTTTTTCCTCCGTTTAATATAAACTAAATTATAATATTCTTAAATTTTAAGTTTGTACATATGATATATTGTACGGTAATGGTTGGTACTATGTTTTGTATCCTGAATGTTGCCCTTAAATATAAGTACATCCTGCAAAGGACTTCCTACACCCAAATTTGAAATACTTATTTATATCTTTCTGAATATATAGACTATATATATATATATATATATGTAGATTAACTTATATATAATTGTCTAATTATCAATCATCTGCACTCTGCACTTTATTTTTATTTTTTATTTATTTTTTTTTACCTGTCGGTGAATATGTGGTAAATCACACAATCAATCAAACATTTTTCGATCAAACGCTAATACGGATTGTATTCGAGAGCTTTTAAGACGGATAACGGGTGTAATTTATTCGGAAATTTTTGTTGTGTTCTTAGATTGCATTAGAAATTAGTGGAAATAATGGAGTTATTCAAGAAAATTTTGTATGTGTGAGTACACACAAACATGCCCACGTTTATATACATATATAGATATATAAAATGTATAACACACACACACACACATATATATATATATCACGTTATTTTGTTTATTTATTATAACACTTTAATTTTCAATTAGCACTAATTTCAAGATTTTTTTATTCTATAACTAATCATCCTTGTGTCTTGTATTTAATTAAATTTATTACGTTTAAATGCTGTCCCTTGTTTAATGTTACTACCAATCGTAACTCGAAATATATTACAGACGTAGGATCTTCACCTGACAAACCTGAATATTGTGTTGTGTTTTATATATATATATATATATATATATATATATATATATATATATATATATATATGCATGTATGTGTGTCGTGTGTTTTGATATAGGTATATGCATATATATTATCCTCATCTGTTTTTTATAATACGACCTTCGGTTGGTATATATTTTTTTACTGTCATCCATTTTTTATAACCTCCGCTGTTGATTCCCCCCTTTGTATTTTTCAATTCATTAATATCTGTTTTAGTAGAAGTTACAGTTATTATTCATTCGTCTAGTTCTGATCATTTTTCATTTTTTTTAGCATTGTCGACGACGTAAATACGCGCGCTCGCGTATTTTAGTGGACTAAGTTTGTTCGAATATAATTTCTCAAAATATCTCGGGCTCATCTGAAAATAGAAATTCGCATTCTTGTCGACTAAACCCGAAAAAAGAGAAAAAACGGAGAACCACCCTATCCTGATTAAACGTAATTAAGGGATAGCGAGGAAGAAATTTACGCAATCTGATTTCGAAACGAACTAAATTATTTCCCAGAAGGAATTTTCCGATAAAGTATCTTTTAAATTCGGTGTTGATTAAATATTTTGCATATCATCATCATTATCATCGTTGTATTGTTCGTTACCCGATAGTCGTGACTAGCTATTGTACGTTTATTTTTACGTACAAAATAAACTAGTATTCAAGGCACTATTTATATTCAACGCAGATGCGAGCGTATGCGATTTCTTGCGGAGTGGAGTGCCACTGCCTTCTCCGTAATAATTAAGAATTAAGTAATTATGAAAACTTTCGATGTCGCGTGTTGGTTTTGAACCCCCGACCATCGAGTTGACATTCGAGCACTCTAGCAACTACGCTACCGCGACATATATATATATATATATATATATATATATATATTTTATTTATACATGCTTATATATATATCTGACTCGTTAGTAGGACGATAAAACTCAAAAAGCGGTGAAGAACTACGAACGGAAGAGATTGAAGAAGGAACTTACGTCTAGCAGTAAACTGCGCTGGGGATATATATATATATATATATATATATATATATATATATATATATATATATATATATGGCGAAGATATTTATCGCAGTCTTCGAAACATGTTTCAAAATTTACACCGAGAATAAAAATATTTTAATATCGATAGAAACATCACGATGATATTTAGTTAATTAGTAACATCGACACCTTACGAGCTGAAATTTTTAATTTGAAGCAGTTGCTTAACGGTATAAGTATCGTTTTAAGACGAATATCATGAATATACACTATAACTTAAAGATTCAAAATAAATGGCGAACATTGAAGTTGCTTGTGATTGATATATTACCTAAGTAATTACAACAAAAAAAGGTGAAATGCGGAATAAAATTAAAACACAAACAACGCATCTCTTATGGTCACTTTTGAAAAACGAAGCACGTGTACCTTATCGTTTTAAAATTAAAGCATGCACAAATGATGAACATGAGAAACTGTACAACCTTATGAAACAGAGATATGCCGAGCAGTTCAACTTTGTCAAGCTTATTTTACTCTGTGGTGTATCATAGAGATCGAGAATTCTATAAAATTTTTTGTGGATAAATGTTAACTAATTTCGTTAAATACCACCACTTTAAACAGATTGAAATAATTTCGAAATACATAGGACACGTTATGGATGATTCGGTTTTTGACTGTTCTTAAACGCAACTTTTCTGTTTTTTTGTTGCTCGCGATAAGTGGTCGTATTTTAATTTCTGAACAGCCGTTATACTAGACACAAAATTTGAAATATATCGCAATAATAACGGGCGAAAACCTTACATTCCTTATTTCGCTACAACATGAACTTATTAGAATCCGACCCCTATATTTGGTGGCTGGCTTTCAAAGAGGAGCGCGCATTATACTCAGTAATTGTACAGATATAGTGCCGTTGTCTGTGACTGGAAAAGAATTACATGGAATCAATAAAGAACGAAGAAAATTTTGATTAAGTTAATGTTGAAAGGATATATGAATGATCTGGAATTCAAACTTTAAATCGATAAAAATTAGCGAAGGGTGTGTGTATAATTAAAGTTGAATTAATCAAATATTTCTAATGAATGTTTATGTCACTTCATTCGATTAATTTTTTCATTGATTTGTCTAGTATTTTGTTTTTCGGCATTTTGTCAGTTCCTGGTAAAAATGTTTCGAGGAGAGATGCGTTCAAATTAATTATCTTTATTTATATATATATATATATATATATATATATATATATATATATATATATATATATATATAAAATCATTTATTCATTCATTTATTCACTTTAACATTTATACAACACAAAATATTCACACCCACACACGCAAAAATGAAGATATGAATGTCTTTTTGGTGAGTATGATAATATAGCCGAAGTTGTAGTATGTACCAGTATTAAGTATGCGTGGTCGATGGCAAACTAAAAGTTTGGGACAAACAAAACCGTAGTAACTGTTGTGAGAGCGATGCAGGTGGAATTGAAACAAGCGCGAGATATTTCTTTGAAAGGGATAATGTTATTGAAATTGGACAGCTGTTAAATATAACGAGATAGATTAAAATAACGACTTTTATACGAAACACTGATCGGATTTGAACAATTTTACCCTCGGCACGCTTGATAATTTGAACCGATTTGACTAATCGGATGGACTACATATAAAGTAGAGCGAATCTCCGTCAACACGATAACAACGATCCTTATTAACTTGAATATTGATACGACACATTACTACTGCCTTCTTCGGCTTGTTTACTTTCTCCGCAAGCTGGTACTCATTTCTGGACTAATTCGTTGAATAGCCTAAGGACGGGTTTACAATAAAAACTTTTAGTCGCGATTTGAATTCAAATTTAAGTCGTGCGGGCAAAACGCCAAAAACATTTTATATACATATGTAAATATATTACTGATATTTTGGTTTCAAATTCGTGTAATATATTCTATTTTTTTTCTTTTTTCTGGTCATATAATTTCGTTTGCGAGTGTTTACACGAAAACTTCATTCTCGTCGTCTAATCAAACATAATGCCACTATACAGCATCGTAAACGAATATCGCCGTGAAGTTTCTATCCAATTCTCGGTCGATCATCTGACGTAACGTGTTGACACCATCTATCTGTTTGATTTCGTCTATGTATCATGATGAGATATTCCGTTTTTCCGGCGTAATCAATTTTTCTAGTCGTTCTATCGTACGATACTTACAGAGAAAGAAGCATTTGATCCACATCGACCTTTTTAAGTATCGGCAAAATACTTGCTTTTCGTAGGCGACCCTTGGCATCCTGCTCGAACAAGTGTTAATTACGTTGAATATTACAATCTGGTAATCCGTCGCTCATAGAGACACATATGAAACTAACGTATTGAACTTTCGAATGTGTACGTATACTTTTCTTCAGTAATAATTGTACTTCAACGCTGATGTGTTTATCGTCTTCGCTAATCTTTATTTTGCTCGCTTTTTATTACCCTAGTTTTAACTGATTTGCAGTGTAGTTACTCTTCGTTGGCTGTTGTTCGCTTATATATATATATATAAAATTTATTTTAAAATATCGTCCCTTCTATTAAATGCATATACATATTGTATGCCGACGATTAAATACATACACGAAAAGCGGCGACGGAATTTAGAACATGGAAGTGATCATTGTTATTCGTTAAAGGAGTTTCTGCGAAAATGGAAAAAATCTATTCAGTGTCGCAATGTTTATTCAACTGACAGATTAATTGCAGCGTATGCCCGGTTAACTTATTATAGCCGAAGTATGAACTTTTTATAATTCCATTATTAGCCCTGGGAAAGATTCTAATCATCACCAAACGATATTATTATTTCAGTCCCATTTCCATTGAAGATGTCGAACTATGTGACCGATATTATTATCATTATAATTACTATATTATTATTATTATTATTATTATTCATTGTGTTATTACCGCTTTTACGATTATCACGTATACGTATTTTTGCGTGTCTGTTTATATTATTAATTGCTGTCCGGTTACGCTTGTTGATACGTCGCAATCTTGAAGAAGGTGGCGTTTTCAACAAAAGAGTTTACCTGGATATACATATATATATATATATATGTATATCAGTCACGTATCCGTTAAATCTAAAAGAAAGTATATATTACATTTTTCTTAGTTAGATACTTCATATAAATTTTAGACTAGTACCGCTTATTCAGTTTTATTTTTAAGACGCGTTGTTATTGTTATTTTTATATATTTAGCATTGGTGGATTCACGTTGTTCAGTTCTTTGTCATCTGCAGTAGTTTCAGTTATCGATGTCATTTCCATCTCGTCTGTTCTTTCTGCAAGCCTGAAAAAACTGCTTAAAAGGGCACCACAAATCTTAAGATTAGACGAATAATTGAAAATAATATCACATTTTTTCGAGCAGTCTATCTTCTAAATTTAATATTTCACGAATACGGTATTCGGATTGATTTGAAATTTATTCTGAAAGAATTCTTTATTCTTTACGGTAAACTTTTGGCTTAGATACTTTCGGTTAATGGTAAAGATGTATGTGTAGGACGAGTCATTATATCGAATTGGTACGCTGTGTAGCCCGTATTTTTTTGTTTACAGTTGTTCTTAATACCCCACGTCCGTGGTGCTAATTTTTTTTTTTTACTTCTTTTATTTATATTTTTACTTTATTTTTTATAATGAATTTATTTCATTTATTTTTTTGGAATTAAGTATCTGAGAAAATCTTGACGTTTAAGATTTTTTTGGCTATAGACAAGTTTGATAATGATTTACGGGGGCAGGACACGAAATAATTATTTTTTATATTTGTACTAGAGACGAAATTGATAACGTGCAATTCATACACGATCGGCGAAAAAAACTAAGCCCGAAAAATAATAATTTTTTATTGGATGATTAATTATTAGATACTTTAGTGATAAATGTGCGAGCCACATTTATGTGCGATAATCTCGAAACTAAGAATTTATAAATTTAATCAAATCGTTTTTTTTTTTTTTTTTAAGAATGTCATAAAATCCAGTTTTAGCGATTGAACTGAGAAAGCCAGGCGAAATCTGAAATATGTCGAAGGAGTTCTGACAAATAAAAAATAATAATAATAATAAATAATAATTTTTCGCGTTGCGAATGCAAGCTATATTTGAAAATACGCAATGAATATAAATTAAATTGCCGCATTAGTGTATATTCGAAGAGAAGAACCGTATGAAATTACTTAATTTTCATCCCCGCCTAAATTTATATTTACGTCTATCTGCTCAGGGTCAGATTTACACATAAGGGCACTTGGAGCACAGGGGTCCCTCAAAAATAGTTAAATTATAGAAAAAAAAAAAATTTAATATAAGGAACAAGCGATGTATTCTTCAATTCTAGATAAAGGAGTTCGAGAATCTTTTCCGAATGTTGAAATGGTCTTACGGATATATTTAACATTAATGAGGGTAGCAACGTAACCGATGAAAGATCATTTTATAAATTATTTATCGTGAAAAATGTATTCGGAACATCGATGGCTTAAGATCGTTTAAATTATTTGACAATCACGAGTGCGGTACGAGATATATTACGAGAAATAGGCATTAATGAAATTATAAAAAATTTCTCAGAAAAAAAAAAACCAACGAAAATGTTTTCCTTAATTTTCTGCGAAAATTTCCGGTATATTTATCGGTATAAATGTATTACCTATTATTTTAATTTTATCAAAATATACGGTAATAAATTCCATTATTTTTCGAGAGTACTAGTAATTTCGTTTGAATTAATAAATTTTTAAAAAATATTTTTATATGTATATTTTTGTCGACGTAATAATTTTGTGTGTCCCACGCTGTTTGTGCCCACAGACTTGGGAATCGTTTGCACTGTATATGCTAATAATTACGTATTATTTTTTGCTTAGTACTTTTTTTCATAAAAATAACTTTGGTTCTGTTAAATATAATTTTACTCGAAAATCATATTTCTATATGAAAGTATTAATTTTAACTAATTTTGTCCGAATAATTACTCATTTTTAAATTCCTCGTAGTTGTTGAAGCATTTATCGTTAATTTTCTTTATTTATAAAATGAGAATTTTTTATTATCATCATCATTATTATAAGACATTCGATTGCTGTAAAATATTAAATGTTATGTCGCTGTCCGTGTGTTTATTAATGTTAGTAGATTTCAAATCAATAAATATAGGTTTTTTTTGGGGGGGGGCTTGTAAGAAACATCCCACCCACGTCCGTAATAACGTCTTTATTTTGGTCAATTTTGTATATTTCAAAGTCTTCTCGTATATAAATTTCGAGCATTATATAGCGTAAAATTTCGATATGGGACTTTCCGAATATTTATTTAGTATCGATGCTATTCCATTGAAATGTACATTAAGATGTTTTGAAAAAAATTTTAAACGTCCGGAAAAATTTAAATTTAGCTTAGTTCGTCTGACTGGGATATTACAAAATTTACTCGCGCGTATTATTTTTATAACTTGTATTAAAAATTATCGTTTTCGGTTTGTTTTTAGTCGATATCGATTTATTATTGTAAAGGAATGATATAATAAACTGCCGTTATTTTCACAAAAAAGAATAAATATATTCGTACTAATTGGGTAATATTAGATAGTTTTAATTCGAAGTTTTAATAAATAATATAATGTTTAATTAATATCGCTTCGATATACACGTACGTATGTATTTATTCATTCAATTTGATCACTGGACCGCGGGAAGTTTATAGTAACTTTATTCTGAGGATTCATCGTTTGTTTATTACTTTACACTGTACTTCTAGGTTTACTTTGACTTCTCATTTTTTCCTATAATGTAATAATTCTTGATTGGTGTATTATGCCTTGGTGTTTCATTCTTGTTTAAAATAATAATATTTTGTTTATCGGAATTTAATTCCTGTTTGTTAACTTTTTTTTTTTGTTTTTTTTTTTTTTTTAGCGATATTGATTTATTTTTTTCGTACGAAAATAATAATTACGTAACTGTGAGTATTCATTTTTTTCTCATGCTAATTTTTCATAATTTTTTGTCTCGATTTTCATTATTGTGTCTGTTAATACTCGGCATACACCACACAACACCACACAACACATAAGTATATATTAATATATATAAATATGAATATCGTATATTGTTTAATTTTTGTTTTTTCTCTAATCGAGGACCGGTTCAGTTGTGTTGTTCTGAAATTTGCGATAATTTTTGTTCAATGCTCGACGATAAATATTGTATTTCGCGCGAGTAACGAATATTACGAATTCAGATCAGGCTATTAAAAAAAATACACCCTATTAACTAACTTAATTTTCTTTAATGTAGTAACCTTACAGATTTTATTTAGTCTCACCGTTGTAGAATTTCTTTTCACCATAATTGTTTGTTAATAATTCGAGGAGTGTATACATGTTAACCACTTCTAGATTCTGTACCAGTTGTTTGGAACTGTTATTTTTTATCTAGTATCATCATTTTCGTCTCACTTTTGCAAATGAGAAACTCCGGTTTTCAACTTTACATTTTCTAATCTGTTCGTTAGATCGTACATTTCCTCTTCGCATCGTCGTAATTCGTTTTCCGCCTATCAATCGAACCGTCACTGGCGCGACATTATAATAATCGACCATTTGAGAAATGGTCACATTTTTCTAACTCATGATTACGTCTTCCGCAGGACTTCACTTCCCACTACCTGTCCTTTCTGTTACCAACAATGTATAATCCTTTAGTCCATCATATATTTATGAACACTCCGCATATCCTTCAACATACATGTTCCTATACAAAAGATGATCTAGAATGATCCTGCAATAGCCGTCCAGGTCTTGACCTATACTAAATCTAATCAGATCGCCCGTGTAATTTGATCATCAGCAAGTGTGTATGCCGTAATAATCTTTAGTTACGCACGGCTCATGATAAAGTAATAAACAACCAGGTTACGCGGCATTTCGACATACATGTAAATGTGTATACGTTCGTATAGTGTACGACCTACGCTAATTTATTATCGTATTTCGAAAAATTATTTTCTTTTACAATATAACAGGACGCGGTTGTGCTATGAGCGTTCGCGATGGTCGTTTGTTTTTTCGAAAAATCGATTCATATACACTACTTCCGACAACTGTTTTGAGTCTTGTCATCCGTCACTGACAAATCTTAACCCTTATGGGTAAATAATTTTCGAAAAAAAGTCAGTCGTAAGCTCTACTTCAGCTCGTTTATATCCTCGTCGATTATCAAACGCAAAGCTATGTAGTAATGATCGAGTCGTTTTCCGGCCGTATTCGCATCAAAAAGAACTTTTTATAAATTTATCACGGAAAAAGATAAGGCGAACACTTCATCAATAACTAAACTGCCATTTGTATGTTCTCACGCCATTTAAAGAAAGTCCCACTATTCGTTCGGAGTTGTAGGTTTTATCGGCTTGGTTTTTGTTTTGTTTTTTTTCGTTTCATAATAGTATATTTAATAAATACAAATTTATATTACGAAAATATAAAACGGCAATCCGATTATCTTCACTATAAATTCCCTTTACAATCTTTTACTAACATTTTCTAACATTTCTAATTTTAAACTTAACGATAATATCTAAATACAATTAATGTTGTCTCCTGAATATAATAAATTATAGTTTTTCCTATTTCTTATTTCCTCGACGGCTAACTTATTACATTCGTTATATTCGTTATTTATTAATTCTTTCACATTATCATCTAAAACTATCCCTCTGCAATTAGATACTTGTATGGTAAACCGTATCCGCAGAATTACATGCTATACATAGTTTCCTGTTCCTGCTATGTAAAAACGTCTTAGATATTTTTAAAACTGCTACTACTGTTATCATAAATAGTGTTTTATGAAGATTATTAATAAAACTATTATCATCCAGTCTGTCATTCAAATTAGGAAAATATCGATACGTTAAATCCGTTATACGTATTCCAATTGATTTGATATTGTTCTGAATAAAATTTATTTACTCTAACTTTGAACAGGTTTGCACTTTTTGTTTTTACATATACGAATTTTCTATTTATATATTCCGCTCGATTAAATTCACCTATCGTATTAATATTATTTTATAACATATGTTCACGTATTTATCAATCTATGGGTAATATTCTTGCTATTACTGTTGATGCCCAGCAGCTAGTAGTTTTATAATCATTTTTATTACTATTATTCTCTGAAAAGATCTTATTAATGTTATAAATATTTTGGTCTTTAACGGTTCGTGGTAAATTCTCCCGCTGTAGATTAAATTCGGAATTGTTATCGATTTATAAGTGATCTGGTTTTCTTATAATTTAATTTTATTTAGTTTATTAAATATGGGTAAAAAGTTAATTATTTTTTGAAAATTATTGAAATTTTTTAAAATTATTTTCAATTGTTACACCGAAATATTTTATACGTGTTGCTAATATTATAAATTTTAATTTTTTGTCTTTAAATTTAATCTCGTTAATGCTCGCCGATCATCAAGCTTAAGGCTATGTAGTGAAAGTCGAGTCATTTTCCATCCGTATATATATATATATGTAAAAAATGACTTTTTTTTTTTTTTAAGATCTTTATAATATAATTGTGTACATTATATAAAACTATTAATACTAAGTAACCAAGATTTAACTTGACAATAAATAAAATAAACAAATTATATTACTTGATTACAAAAAACAGTTAAAATCACTAAACTTTATTTATTAAGCAAAGCTTTTCGGCAACTACGCCATTATCAAGCTATATATAAATAAAACTAAATATATATTATCTTATATTTAAATATTATAGGAAAAATTAAAAAAAAAAACAACTGCAAATAAGGAAATAAATAAAATATTGCTGAATTATTGTTTAGCTATTTATAATGTGTTAGATTATTTAATGCTATAAATAATTAAATATATATGACATTAAAAAAGATATTAATTTAAAAACCGAAGTGCTTCAGACAACGGTGCTTATAACGAGTATATCTATTTTGTAGGCTGACCATATCGTCCACTATGGCTAGTAATTTATTCTTGTACATTTTGTAGTAATCATAGAATTATTTCGAATGTTTTCCAATGTATGTAAATAAGTAAGTTAAATTTAATGCGGAGTGCGTGCCACTAATTTTGGTATATCTGTTGGCATTTAATGAGATTCTGCAACAGAGAGGTTTTCTAATATCCACATTTTCTTATATGTGCTGTTGGAAATTGAATTCCACGCATGGCATACATAAGTTAACCTAGGGAGAGTGATTTTTTAAATTTATCGGGGGAGAAAATGTGAATACTTCAACAATGACTAACCATACGTAAGCTCTCGTGCCATTTAATGAAATCTCCACCGCTCGTTGTGGCGACATGGTATGTTTGTGAGTGGCTTTTATTATTTCGAAGGCGCGGTCGAACTGACGATACGAAAGACGTTCGGCAAGTCGAAAACCGTTTTAATTTCGTGTAATGGCGAAAGGGTGTAAGTGCTCATCCGATCTTTCGGTTTGTATCTTTTTCTTTTGTTGGAGGGATATTTAGAATAAACAAACTTCGAAACTTGTAACAGTTTGAAAGTTGAGGTTCATTAGGGTAAAGCTTACGAAAGTTTTATGTCGAAACTTCGTAAACATCTTCAATTTTTAGACTAAGAAACTGTCGAAATAAAGCGTGTACATTAAAAAATGAAATGAACGTTTTCCAACGCGACCAATTTTCTCCAAATTGATTGAGGAGCGTGATATAATTGTTTGCAATACGTATCTTTGCCGCATACTGTGCTGATGAACAAAAATGGAGTTATTATTATACTATTCAATTGTAATCAGTTACTAGATTCTTCGGGTCTGATGAAATTTAAAATATTCTGCATCTTCTTCTTTTCGCTGGTGTATCGTAACCGTTATATGAATTCCACCTGACCCAGCAGTTGTTGTGCGCATTTGTTCCATATCCTATGTTATATCATTTATTTACTTATATACGGTTCACGTGCCAGCTAATGCCGATTAAAATGCGAACACTGAGAAGTAAATAATTAGATAAAAGTATACAACTGAATTAAACAAAAGAAAAAGTGATATTAAATTATGAAAGTAACATTAAAAAAAAAACACTCATACAGCTGCGTACACATGTATCACATAAACACAGTCACTCTCAATACGCATTACAATGTACGCAAGTAAGCAGAAAAAAAAAGTACAATTGTCCACACATACAGACACCCGTTACAGTGGAAAATACACATAATCCTACGCATGAGCAGAAATATGTGTATACATTAAGATACAGTAGATAAAATGTGTTTGTGTATACGTGTGAAAAAATATAACGATAATTTAAAATTATAAAACCAATAACCCAAACAAACCAACCACACGAACCAATGCGAACACCTTTCTCGCAGTAATAGCAAGTACATAAAGCTGAAATTTCGCCAAACCAAAGAATATCTGCTTTGAAAATGTATACTCGAATATGGATGAGTTTTAAGTAACGAGTTGTTATGCAGACGCACAGTAGACATCGACACTGAATTGAAAAGGTGATTAATACGCGACTGGAAATAGCGATTCATTCCTATAGGCGTGTTACGTAACTAATTTCATATTCGTCATTAACGCGACTCCGTTGATGTAAAAAAATTATAAACTTGGAAATTTTCCCCATTTTATACATCGACACGTAAAGCATCGCGTCACATAACGAATCATAATCTACTCGAGCCGGATCATTTTATAACGCAATTTTTAACCACACGCGGGAAATTTATAGGATATTTACATCGGTTTCAAATCAAATGATCTATGTTATAAATGTGGACAAATTGACGTTTTATATATATATATATATATATATATATATATATATATATATATATACACATATATACTTGCCGGATGTAACTATCAAGATATTAAATTGTATATCAAAAATTTAAATATAGTAACTAATTTTAATCACTATTGTGAGCTAAAGAAATTAGCTCATAAGGAAATCAAACTTAGGATGACCTTATCGACAGTATACTTAATCCTAGAATTATATATAAATACCAATAAAATAGAAAAATAAAATATATGATGCGACCTTATCTTATTGTATTGTTAATATTTGTATCGTGACATATGCCAATTTTTATCCCATCCCTATTTTGATTCAAAATTTTAACTTTGTTAATCTCTTCGTTTCTGATGATGAATGGTGTAAGTCCCCTCGAAACGTTAAATTATATCAATAATCACGGAAGTTTTAATAAATTTGTTAATCTCGTTTGTATTTAAATAATTTTAAGTTGGATTGTAAACAATTTCGATTGCTTTTTTTTATACATATATGCTGAGTATGTATTGATTGTAATATTTCGATTGTTTATTTATTAAGCATATTTTTGTTTTAGTTTAATCGATTTATATATTTATTTACTTATTACTTTGATATTATAAACAAGTGGAGATTGTTTTATGAATGTCTCGGGAGCTATTTGTGTGTGCTCCTATTAAATTGTAAATTTAATTGTAATTTAAAAAAATTTGCCCACTCTGGACAATAATTTGTTTTACGAAAAAGTAAATATTTCAAAAATTTAGCCTGAATCAATCTGTAGTATACTTGTCGTAATGTATATACCAAATTATCCATACTCTAATTGGGAACGAACAGAACCTCTATATAGAGTGCTTAAGGTTCTCGAATTACGGAATAATTTTGAGCTTCTTATAACGAACCGAAGAACTGCGTCGGTTTTCATGTTGGCATCGATTAACTCTTCTCAATTGTTGTCTTATCAGTTGCAGCCCAAAATAATTCCATTGTCGTTTTATCAAACCACTTGCGAAAAGCCTTCATAGTTGTCGTGATGTCGCTGATCGACCTCTGCATCTTTAATCCGTTATTTTCCCTCTATACTAATCCTAATCAATTGTATTTTGTTCAACTTCTCATAATGCGCGAGCATTTTAACCCGCGTCGCTTCATTATGTTGAGAACTTATAATCGTGTATATATATATATATATATATATATATATATATATATATATATATATATATATATATAAGTAATTTAACGTTTTGCGATTTCTGTTAAGGAGTTTCAAATTTGAAACTGAAAATTTAATTCGAATGAACACGTGTTAAAAATGCAAAATTAATCGCCCGAATAAAATAATTATAAATAAATTTTTAAAATTGTCCGTTATCGTTTGAAATAGATAAATGCTCGGTTTACGGTGTTTCTCCTTTCAATTAATCGAACATCTAGTTCTTTTTACAACACATGATAAAATTAGCATTCTAGAAGTAAGAAATAATATATATATATACATATATACATATATATATATATAAAATGTTGAATATATTGGAGAGTAGTGATTTTATTAATTAATAATAAACCAAACAAAATATAACACAATCACTAAAAGTTTTTAACCAAAATTATTACATTTTTCAAGCACGCACCAAAATTATTACAAAAAGATGTAATAATTTTGGTTCGTGCTTGAAAATGACGTAACTGTCGAAAAGCTTCGCGATTAAAAACTTTTAGTGATTGTGTTATATTTTGTTTGGTTTATTATTAAATTATATATATATATATATATATATATATATATATACATATAGAAAACAACGTGCTGTAGATGCTTGAATAAGTAAGGAATTGTAGTAAGGCACCTCTTAAACGTCGGAAAACATGCCCGCCCGCGTCTCATTCTGTAATTCGTTCACAGGCGAGTTTCCCTTATT